>JAWDGP010002623.1:457500-502500 GCA_033675545.1 Elysia crispata | reverse complement strand
TGGAGGGAGTTTAAGACAAAAAAAAATAAACCATAATTTTCTGTGGATATAAATTAACGATACATAATGGATATACAAATGGGCGAAGAAATTTGCAGCTGAGAGTGTGGAAATCAGACTAGCAAGAGGCTCTCATCCAGAAATATCTACCCTTAATATATATAAAAAATGTCTTCCGCTTCCCAATCGTCAATATGCCATTTAAAAAATTGCTTTTGCCGTACATTTTTTTTCAGCTTTGATTATTACATAGAGCGGGGTTGTAAGCAATAATTACGGTGGTGGAATCGAAAAGAAGAGGAACGGAAGCCAATTTTATCACCTCTGCATAAAGGAAAGGACAACTTTTAAGGAAGGAAAAAAACCTAGCAATTGCAAAGGCAAATTTTACGTGATTTTTAAAAAAAAGTTAACATAACCCAGAATAAAAAAAAAATATCTAGCATCGTATTACACCCTTTGCTTGAGCAGGAGGGTATTTACCTTATGGTGAGTCTAATCTTGTATTTGAAGAGAACATTATTTTCGAGGTTCGCTCTTTAAAATTTTAATACGGCAAAAAACTAAAATATGCGAACAAAAACAAATGAAATAAAAGTGTAGGACTTAGTTGCTTTTTTAACCTTTTAAAAAAAATAAAGATTACATTGTGTGTTCTATAATTCACTTTAACAAGATATGTCACTTTTTAGACGCTGAAACACAAGAGTTATGATAATCAATCTTTTATCATCAACTATCTAAAGCATTTCTGTAGTTCAATACCTTACTCTGTGTCTCAAAGATTTTTTTATGCACTGTTCATTAGTGAAAAGAAATGAAATCGAATATAAAAGCAAGCGTCTAATAACTGGATATAAACAAATACAATCATTTATTTCAGCCATTAAGAATGCCCGCAGTTCTCATGAGAATTATAAAAAAGGTTTAGACAAAACAAGTAAAATGAGTGGAGGATTCCCAAACAAACGTGGATTGAATTATTAATCTGCTTATTCCAAACCTAAAAAAAAAAGGAAATGTAATACCCATGAATGCACTCTAAACTTGAAGTGATCAGATTTCTAAGGAAAAGTACTATCGTTTGATTGAATATGCGTTTGAGATAATCATTTGCCATCAACGTACAAGACTGGACCAGCTCACGTCATAACTGAAGGTTAACTGTATCCCGAACCATAACCTAGTCACTTAGGACGTAAAGCTGAAGCTCTTTGTCTTATTACATGCTAAAAAAACATTAGAACTTGTAACTGACAAGCATTGAAAATAATTTAACTCGAGCATTTTTTTTTTTTGGTACGAACTCTAAGAAAAATGAATCTACAAAGTGACACCCCAAAGTACTCCATAAATTAAAAAAAATACTGATACCACCAAGCTTGCCTAAGTGGATGTATGAGATAGTTAGTTAAAATCTGATGAAAAACCTTTAAGCGAACTTCTCTTCCTCTTCTTTTACACTCTTACAGCGCATGGTAACTTGTTCTGACAGGTCTACGATTTAAACTTTATCACCGCAAACAATGTTGTAGCCGTAAAGAAGAGATAAAACCACTCCATAAGAGCATGTTATGTGTTGGAACATAAGTCACCTCTTAATGACAGCTCCATAGGGTAGAGAAGATAAACTCGGCTCATTCGCTCCTGGAGTTAATAAAAAGCGGCAGTGACGTCACGCTATTTTTATGCCGTCTGATCCCTCACAACTCTCTAGCGGCCTTTTATTATTTATCGTCCTCTAAGTCCTTTTGAAAGCCGCCACGGTTCACTCTACAGTGACTATAAAGTGTTTCCATACACAGAATGGTAGCCATGTCCCCAGTCTCTCAGGAAAAGGTCAATGCCACTTGGTAGTCTCTTGGACCAGCTGAAACTTGTTATATAAGGACCATTGAGACTGTGTCGCCAGTGGTGCTCCAGTCTCAGACAGACAAGAGATCAAGTGTATTTGACAAGAACATTGAAAAAGCTTTCCCAGGAGACAAGCCATTCAATAACAGATTTTTTATTATAGTCTGACAAAGTCGGCTGTACAAAATCATGATCAGAATGTGATTTTATGAAACCTTTGTTATGAAATGATGAAATTTTTAACAGGACAACCAAAAATGTTAATAATGATGATGATGATGATGATGATGATGATGATGATGATAATAATAATGAAAATAATAATAATAATAATAATAATAATAATAATAATAATAATAATAATAATAATAATAATAATAATAATAATAATAATAATAATAATAATAATAATAATAATAATAATAATAATAATAATAATAATAATAATAATAATAATAATAATAATAATAAATGTTCATTATTTTGTAGGTTCGAATAAATGGGCAGCTATTAATTACTGGGCAGGCAACACCTCAAGGTACTTTTGTTTATACCAACATGGCCTTAGAAAGATCTTTCGATGGAGTAGGAAAGTAAAGAATTAGCTTTCTCTGTATTTGGTTGCCTTTTTACGCAATAAGATTTACTGAAAAAGCAAACCTATGTTGACTATTTCTATGAATCAGAAAGTTCGTTTTAGATCTTTTTCTGTGAACACTACCGTGTTCAAAGCAAGGCCATTCACTTAATATTCCTGGATTGTTCGTTATTCGTAACATGCGACTATACCAGTTTTAGGATTTTGATAGACAGCCATCAAAGCCAAACTCTATAAGAAATGAAAAAGGACCTGGCAGTTACAGAAATAATCACAATTTATCATAACATTTCATCCAGACAACAATTCTGTAAAGCCTAAGTCTGGTTTATGCTCAAAGTATCATAGTTGCTCGCTTTATCTTATAAACTGCAGTTACAAACATAACAGTGATATGACAGCTTGATCCTTACTATGACCATTCCTGCT
Source organism: Elysia crispata (assembly GCA_033675545.1). NCBI lineage: Eukaryota > Metazoa > Mollusca > Gastropoda > Plakobranchidae > Elysia > Elysia crispata. Next base: position 499,619 of record JAWDGP010002623.1, on the reverse strand, counting down.
GTTGTCAGAGCGACACACTTTGAAAAAATTGTTCAACTGTTTATGTTGCTTGAGCTGCTTAATAACGAAAACCATTATAAAATTAATTCTAATATAAAATAAATAAAACTATATGTTTCTAAGACATCTATTGATGTCCATTGTCTTCCAGAGGAAGATTCAAGGTTTGTTTCGTCCAAGTACTAGAATAAAGTATCTGCACAACACTAATAGTTGTACAGAATCTAGTTGACGAATACTTGAAGTTTTAATACAAAGAAAAGAAGCAGTAAACAGAAACCTCTCTTAAAAGCGCCCCAAAGATTCCCCAACAGATATCGGATAAATCTTTACTCCCACGCATCTCGGCGGGCCATACCGCTCATTGGGCTCAGCGCACAATCTGGTCTATTTTCTCTCTTTCTTGATATGGACAACTCCGATTTAGATATAAAGGTGTGACAGTAAATTCACATGTAAATATTCTTACTGCGTTTAGGGTTATTGCGCCTCCAGAGCTAATTTGGCTAACATCTTTATTTCCACGGTTTCTGTACAGTAGACGATAGACTGACAAAACTTAGATTTCTCGAGCGGCTAGTAGCCTGGATTATCCGGTGGTGACGCAGTCTCAAGTAACCAACTCCCTCCTTTGCTTCATAAAGATATTCCAGCTTCGTTATAAACACATTCTGGGAGAAGATCAGGTTACATCAGACTAATAAAACCAATAGGGGAAAACAAAAAGCGGCTCAAATCTGGGGTTCATCGCCGCCTCACGATGCTAGTTTGTTAGGAATGAGGATACGTTTTGTGAACTATCTAGTTTCAAAAATTATGAATAATGCTTTTAATACTGTAAACCAAGAAGGATGTTTGAATAACTCTATCCTAACTGCCAAAACTGGAGAGAAATTAAGTCATTGCTTCAAGAGAAAACAAAAGGAACGTAGAATTCGATAGAAAAGAGTGGAAAACGAGTCAAGTAACGGCATCGAAGTGGAGAAGCATAGAAGACGATGTGGAAAATGAACTTTTTGCACTATTTAAGAATAGAGCAAGAAAACAAATCAAACATTATAATACTGAACAATTTCAATAAAAGCTAGGGGAAACGAGGAATAAAAATAATCGCAATTCCACACATGTAATGAAGCGACATAGCAGTATAGTTCCCCTTTTTTGCTCAGACATAGAACAAATAAACTATAACTTATGTCTTTTTTCTTCTCTCCATCCCGCAATCATGTCTGGCTGAGATTCATTTCTCCCGAGCTAAGCCCCACTCTCTCTCGGTGGCAAAGAGCTCTTAGCCCAGATTGCACCCGATTGTGCACTGCCTCCTCAGCATTATGTCTGTAATTTCAGCCTAGTCGAGCATCTGCGAGTGTTCCTTTCTCAATACTCATCTTTTTTTATTTTTTATTATCCGCACTCAGTGACAAGAAGCTAAAGAATGTGAAGTGTGAAACAGTGTGGCTGTTCTACAAAAGGAAGACATGTTTGATTTGATTTTTACATGTTCAAAGGAAGTATTGCTCTCAATTAATTTTTTTGCTGTTTATATTCCAGGTTTTAATGTTGTTTGGCAACACTGATACAAGGTGGTGGAAAGTTGTTAATCCTTGATTTCAAAATTTTTTACGCGGAAAGAAAGTTTTATTACTCATTAAAGTTGAAATACCAGGTTGGCAACAGGTTTTTAAGAATGTTATAAAACGGCACGATGTTCACCTCCTGGGGCATTTTGTCTTTATCATCTGTATCCAATCTTTAAAAGGTTTGATATTCATTACAATACAGGGAAATCCTTTTGTAAAGTAATTTACAATTTCATCAGCATATTCTTTAATTCATAGTTTGTTAGGAACAATATCCTCTATTTTATCTCATTTTCTTATGTTTTTTTTCTGTCTCCCTCTTTTCCACTAAGCAAGTAGAGTCCAAATCCTTTCACTGCATTTCATCTTCTTATAAAACTCTTAAAAACATTTCACGACGTCAAAGCTCCTAGAAGTGAGATGCTAACAAATAAACATGCTCAAGTATCATTTTAAACTTTACCTTAGCAGTTTCTCTATTTCTAACTCCATCAAAGATTTTTGGAACAGCCTTTAGTCTTTCCATATTCCTTATTTCTTAGTTTACCTCTATAAACAAAACTCCTTAACAAATAATGTTCCTTCGAGTACCGAGTTAAAATTTGCAAATACACGAATGCATTCGTTTTCATTTTTCGATTGCAGATTCTCCATCGATTTAAGTTTATATCGATTTGTGAAAATTTTAGATAATAACCTAGATATAAAACATTTTCAAAGAGGGGGGGGGGGGGGGAATACACATTAGACAAAGTTAAGAAAATCAGCCGACTTAATCTTCTCATCGTTAACTCACGATTTATATTTCAATCTATATCAACAACAAATATTTATCCAACGGTATTTCCAGTTTGTATTAAATGGGTTTTGGATTCTAGTTTTTGTATTGTTCTGGTCTTCTGAAGAGTGTCGAGCGATATTTCTGAAATATTATTTTTCAGTCTTAGAGAGGGAGAAATGAGACCATACTGTATGGATTTACCATTGACATTTGGATTTTATGATAGAATGGAAATACTAACAATTTCATTACAGACATTTATACGGAAAAAAAGAACTCTTTATATTAGAATGAAAAAAGATTACGTGGAGACACGTAGCTCAGACATTAAAGCCGCCTCTGTGTTGTTGCTCACGTGCTACTTGCCTGCCCAGCACTGGAAAACTGACATGTCCGGAACCGAACTGCAGTGCTCTGGGTAGATAAGTCCGTGCTCGAGGAAGAGGCTAAGCTAGTGAAGGTTGCCTGAGGAAGGCTAGCGAGTAGCGCAACGGGAGCTCTAGCGACGCAACAGGGCGGTGCAGGCTAGCCCGGATGGCTGAATGTAGGGATAGAAGTAATTATATGGTCGTCCGACCTCTTTTCTTCCATAGGAATGATTGACCCGGAAAAACAGAATTTGGTTGTCGATTCCTGAGAAAGAAATGTGGCTAAAAGCTCAAGCCAATGTTCTCTTAAGATTCTTAATGCACTTTAATCGAGCAATACTCTTGTTTTTTCCTGATAATTTCATTTCTTAAAAGCTTTTAATTAATTTTCATATTCAGAAATCAAGACACTAGAAAGACTATAGTGGTTTACGTTTTACTCAAGGGTAAATACAGCTTTGTTGAAATTTGTCGCCTACATCTTAAAAAATTATCACTATCACTAGTGAATTTCCGAAGAACTCTTAACAATTTTGTTTCTTTTGAAAAATCAATCATGAGAAGGAGCAAAGAATAAATTAATCTAATTATATTTAGAGAACAACGTAGATTTAATGATAAAAGTTTCGCTCCATAGGCTTTAGAGTCATAATTTTTAAATAATAAAGCTATATCAGTCTGATGAAGCCATGAAAGCGAAACTTTCAAAATGTTAAAGTCTAGTTTGTCTTGGCCTTCATTTCATTCCACAGTTATCTAAATTATTTTTTTTTCATGATTTGAATTAATTACATCTTAAAATTTCCTGTGCTGGCATAATATGGGTCCCTTCGGATCCTTAGAAACCGTTCATTTCTATTTTTAGAGTTGGGCTTTTAATTCTCGCATCGGATAATCTACAAATAGGCAAGAAAGCGCCACAAGGACAGAAAATCAAGAACACATAATAAAGAAAATACTAAAAACTTATGCTTTCACTTAGATGAAACAACATTTTACCTTGATTTAATATAATGGATGAAATATTTTGATTCATAGATAAAGACAGTTATGCCTGCTAACTATCTTAGAATATCATTCTTGAAAGACAACCATATGTCAAAATAAATGAAGCTCAGTTCAAATGAAACATAAAATGGCTCTTTTTGTGATAGGAAATACCAATTTGTTACAGATAAATTCAAGACGGTAATCTATTTTACTGATTACGGCGAAAAAAAAATAGAGTAGAAAATGACCTCAAGAAAGTGACAAACCTACCCAAACATCCCATCAAGAAAACCATGACAAAGAATAGTTGATTCAGCGGCAAGAAAAAAAAATTGGATTACCTAAATGGACAATGTCCAGGAGAAGTTTAAAAATTCCAATAAAACAGGAGGAAAAAAAGAACTTGCTTGGAGATGATGTAAGACCCGTGACAGCCAAGGCTAAGAGCGGTTATGCGATATCCGAGCCTTGGAGAGCTTAATAAAAGAGAGGGAGGTTTATTTCCCTTCTGAGATAGAGGGTAAAGGGGAAGAAAGGACTAGGGGAAAAACGGAAAAGTCAAATATCCCGAGGCGGGTGAAACTTAAATTTTCTGTCTGTTCCGGACGGGCAAGAGATAAGACGCGACGGACAGGTTGTTATTTTAGGGAGAAAAAATCATTGACGCCTCATTTGTTTATCTCCCCTTCGGTTTGTTCATGGACCAACGAGCCATTGATGTTTTCGTCACATCACGGCAAGCTCTGGTCACCTTCTCTAGACAGTCTCATTTCCCACTTTATGAAGAATATAAGAGCCTTTTTCTTTACAATAATGTAACCTATGGCGGCCCCTATTCAGTAATTTTGCCAAAAAAAAAAAAAATAAAAAATAAAGGTTCTTATACCCTTCATGAAGTGGGAAATGAGCCTGTTAGGTGGTTAGCTGCTATAGATTAATAGGTGGATAATCGAATTTGACTATAAGAATAATTTTTTGCCTTTTTTCAAATTGACTTCAGGAAACTTTTAAAAGGTTTTATGAATATGTTAGCGCCCTTAAGATTCACGTACACATCTTTCTATGAACAAGACTTATAACACATAAAAATGATATCTAGAAAGAACCCATAATCTCTTCTGTTTTTTTTTTATTTTATTTTTTTTGTATACTGAAAATCATGTCAGCCTCTGATTGGCTTGTCTCTCCTCTTGGCGTGTTTTTAGATCTAATGCAATGGATAATGAACTGTTGCTCAAGCCACCCACATGCTGAGAGACCGAGGCAGAAAAGTGAACAGTGCAGAAAAAAACACTGCTGCGAAAATTGGGCAAAAAGTGTTGAAACAAACTAATTTACCTTGAAATAGAAATAGAGGGTTTACTCGTGGCTCTAACAGAGGGAAGCGGTACCGTATAGTCGACCAGCCTTTTAAGAAATAAGGATGGCGAGAACGATAAATAAATAGGTGAGTAGGCAGCAGGATAGAAAAAGAGAGAATGATAGTCATATAAGCGGAAAGATAGATAGATATGCAGATAAACAAATTAAACTTATATGCTCTAGGTAAATGCAAAGTAAGGAACATCGATCAAAAGAGAAAAACAGAAAAAGTGAGTTTAGGACAGAGAGACACGTAGAGAAAGTAGTTTGACAAACATGGGCAAAATACCGATAAAGAGAAATACAGAAAGAGATTTTGTTTATTCGTAACTATGCAAATCTACAATGCAGTTGTAAATGCTTGGTCAGACTTGACATAGTAATAATTATGTACTGATGGCAAAGCGATTTAAAAACTGTGATAAAACGTTTTGTCATGTGTGAGTTAGACTCTACTTCTGCCCAATATTATATGTTTAAAAAATTAAAAAGAAATATCTACAACTGTCAGGAGAAATGTTCCAGTAAAAACTATGGATTAACAATTTTTTTGTCCTATTATGCAGTGTAAAGAACGGCATCTATTTTTTTTCTGTAAGAAAATCATTTGGAACAATCCAAAACTATCGTGTTCACAACCTAACGTTGAACTCCGACCAAGAAATGATAATAAAAAGAGAAGAGGGAGAATGTTATAATATAATTATATAACACTGAATACATAAATGGATAGTTTTATATAATATGATGACCATGGTGAGATTTCAAATAGGAGTGTTAACCGCAGATGCAATCGTGTACATTAACCTAGTAATAACATTCCGCTAATTGGGTCGGAACAAGATCAATTCTCAGAGCGAGGTTGATTCAGATTAACAAAACAGAAAAAAATAAGATGAAGAAATGGAAAGCGTGAACAGATCAATTAGTTAGATGAATACCAGAAAAAAGAGAGAGAAAAAGAGAGATATAGACAAAATGAGAGAGAGAGAGACAGACAGACAGACAGACAGGCAGACAGGCAGACAGAGACAGAGACAGAGACAGACAGACAGACAGAAAGAGAGAGGGGAGGGGGGGGGGCGGAGGCAAGACCACTAGCTACAGCAGAAGACAGGTAGTTCTTTAGACAGATAGAAAGATGCAGATTTTGAGTGGAGCAAACGCATAGGAATGAGTGAGAGAGTTAAAAATTAAAGAGAGAGAGAGAGAGAGAGAGAGAGAGAGAGAGAGAGAAAGGAGAGAGAGAGAGAGAGAGAGAGAGAGAGAGAGAGAGAGAGAGAGAGAGAGAGAGAGAGAGAGAGGAATCGCCAACAAAAAGCAAATAACAAACAGAGAGATAGAGACGTCATGATAGAACATATTGACCACCATTTGGAATGGCCTAAACGATCATGACAACAAACTGATTCAGAAGAGAGCTCAAAATAGAAAGTCCCCGCCCTTTTCTCTTATTTGGTGCTTTCAAGCGTTAGTGACCGGATCAATCGACCATGCTTTTGATATTATTGGAGTTCTTTTTTTTTTTTTTAAAGATTTTTGCATACGAGGATCACTGTTATTATTTTTACATCACTGTTTTGATCATATCTATCATTCCTATCATCATCATCTGTAGTATAATTAGATTCAACCATTTTGACCATTTTTGTCCTAACAACATCATCGTTATCATGATTCCAAATTTCAGTATTCTTATTTTCATTTTATACATCCACATAATCAGCATCATTTTTTATGCAACAAAACCGATAATATGTATTCGAAATTAAAACAAAATAAACCCTCTCCAAGATTAGGATTAAGCTACCAATTAATTATGTTTCTCAATAACTTTGCATGTAGACCTTATAACAAGCATGATCGCTACCGAACACTTCGTAGACACAAATACAATCAAAACGTTTTTTCACAATTTTATGAAATAGATACAAATTCTAAATAATCTTTTATGAATATTTTCTTCTGATTGCACAATAAAAATATGAGATCTGGAGGTCGAGGGTGCGATCTCAAGGACTGCTAATCTTGTAATTGCCTTGGGAAAACAATTCACCAGATTCGCCTCAGTCTACTCTTCTATAGGAGTATCCGGCTGTAGACAGTGTGAGATATTTATGGAATGCCAGGAATCATCATCTAAATAGGCAACGCTACGATTAGCTTGTGAAATATGAGATAAGTTCGCTTTGATGTGTGTGAGGCCTGTCAGGGAAAAGGCATCAAGTTTGAGTCTTCAGCCTGTGATGGATCTAGGAAGCTATTACGGTATAACCATATGCAACATCTTTTAAAACGTGAGAGCTAAGAAATAAGGAGATGCGCAATGTCCGATATGTTCCGAGATAACGATTAAATAATTCCTTACAAAGTGAGAAAATGATGCGTCATATTTGTGACTTTATAAATCAATACCTCATTCATGAACTTAAAAAAAGAAGTAGTGATTTAAAATATTGAAAAAAAAGTTATATGGTCATCTGAAATCAGTCACAATCGTACAGTAACAAAAAAAAATGGTGAGTGTTTCTTGAATTGCACGATAGACTCGTCGATTTGTCGCCAACATCCATCACTATGATCAGACAGTTTCTCTAGGACTTTGACTCTTTCCTCGAAGTCCAAGTCATACAACTTATTAAAGAAAGACAATGTAAGATTGTCAAGCACTGGGACAAATCACTTATCGATGCAAAATATCATTACATTGCTTTACTCTGATTCATGTCAATTTCTCAAATAAGTTCAGTTTATGAATGAAATTTAAATGTCTAGTTGATAAATATTCTTTATTGGAGAATCTCAGGAAGTTTGTACCTTGACCCTGCGCAAATAGAGATTAAGTCAACTCTGAGAAATCAGAATTTTCGCCAATCCCCTGCAGATAAAATAAATTTAAAATATTTCTTAAAAATTATTACAGAAATGATCCATCACAAAACTTGTGAAATTAAAAAAAAAGAATAAAAAACTTACGTGAGAGAGAATGGGTAAATTCCATGCGGCCGCTAACAGCGCCTCGTTCTTACAAGTGTTAGCGGGCCCGATAAATCCAACCACGCCATCTCTCCACAACTTGGACATCTCCATGAGCGAGTCGTTGGTCAGTCCCCGGATATCCCTGATCACGTAAGTCAGGTTGTAGCCCGGCACGATGCCTTTGTTGTTGATCTTTTCTATGGCGTAGCTTAGGGCACCAGAAACGACCTTCCAGCCTCGGAAGGCAACGTGCTGACCCTGACGATCGACGACGAGGTAACCCAAGGTCAAGGTTGAGTTGTCACGTGATGGAACGGGTTCCAAGAAAGCCGTGTGGGGTTTACCGGAATCGGAGAATTGACTAAGGTCATAGGAAGAACTCTTCAGACCAAAACGTTTCTTGTCGTTAGCGTAGGCCTTGATAAGCTCAGGTACTGGATTTCGTGTTTTTATCATTGGAATGTAAGGGTCTCCCAAAGAACTGCTTGCCACCGGAGGTATGGAGGCAGAAGTAAGTCGAGGATTTGACCCAGTCATGTGGCTCTGGGGGTGAAGGTTATAGTTGAGTAATGAGTCCGATGCGGGCGCATCAGCTTTTGAATGCAAAAACTGAAGCGCATTTCCAGTCGGGAGGAAGAGAAAGTAAACAATGAGCATGACCAACGACTTCCCATTCATTGGGTGATCCATAGCTCTATAGATTTTCATATAATCTACATGCATCAGGCTGGTATGCTCAGAGAACCACTCTAAGCTTTGTTTTCACTTTTCACATCCAAGTTATTGTGCTACAGGCTGTCCATTTTGACGGATGAGTTTCATTTGCATGTGTTCTCGAGATGACAGCCTCTGTAATTGAATTGCAAAACGAAAAAAAAAATTATTAATAAATGACATACCAAGAAACATTTTTTAATTTCTGCAAACAAGAAACTGAATCTTACAATGCTTGCTTAAATTTCCAAAAATTCGTCAAGGGTATAATAATTAAGACCAAAAGGATGAACATAGCAAATAATGAGCTCGAATCATCGCTATTCTATTGGGCCTGAATTAGAGATATATTAAGAGCTTTTTAATTGACTTGAAACTTCTCAGATTCGTTGATCGATGTATAATACAAGGGCGATATTTTTGTAATGGAAAAAGGTTTCACCTCCTCAGCTTTATCTAATCCTCTCCGAAATCTGTCATGATTAAAAACACTTGAATTCGTTCTTGCATATCCACAGATCTTTTAATACTTATATCAACAGCTTTTTATCCTGGACTACCAATTTTACATTAATATATAATTTTAATAAAATTAAAAATAAATAGCGCTTCATAAGATTTTTACATTAAAAAAAGAAGAAAAAACAAAACTCACACATTCCACCCAAAAGAAATCAGATCAAGTGACAAATTTTCTGCCTTCTTTCAAGCAGCTGGATTTATTGTTCGTGGTGTTCGAAAATCAGAGGGAGACTGCACAAATTTCCAACTAAGTTTAACATGGCAGCGTAAAAAAAAAACCCAAAGAAACTAAGAAATTTAGGTCAACTTCCAAAAAGTATTTATCCTAAAAGTGCACAAGGTATCAGAAAATCCTCTTTAATTTTTAATGTGAGAGAGAGGATTCAGATTTTTTTGTCTTGTTATTGAGCGGTTAAAAAGGACCCGTAACGTTTTTAAATATTTCAGGGTTTTTTTTACGTCCCCGGAGTTTAATATCCTTTCATCACCATCTTTTCCTTGAAAGTCTTAATTTAGGGGCCTTTTTAAACCTTGCATTCCTTTTTTTCCAAAAAAATAAAAATCAAATTAAAAAAAGTTTTATGTCGCGTCAATAAGATCTAGTTCTTTTTTTGTCATCATTCTGTTTACAGAGACATCAAACCGTTAATTATAAGGCAATGTAAAGACAAATAAACAATCCCTTAGAGATTCATAGTCTGACAGGAACTCATAACAGCCCAACAATTTGTAAGCAGATGTTAATGACCGTTTAGAAAAATCTGTATTTAATAGAGATTGTGTAGAATAGGCAAATTATGTTTTTAGAAAGCGCAGTACTGTCGTAATGTATAAAAAAGAAAGTTTTTATCCTTCAACTAAGCATTTTAAAGTGAGGGAATAATTATCCTCTAACACCGTTATTGTCTAATTCAGGTTGCATCTTGTTTTACTCCTTGTTTCCTTGGTACAATAAAAAAAAAGGAAATGAAAAAAAAAAAACTTACACAACCAATGTTCACCAATAAAATATGTAAGTTTTGGTCACATTTATCATACAGCCTATTACCTTACGCTGCGCATCAACAAGTTGAATAGACTTTTTTTCATCAGATTCCATAAGAAAATGCACATTGTTGTGACCTTTAAACACACTATTTCGAATAAATGATTTTAGGATATGATCATTATGCATGTTTAAAATTATTTTTTCACTTTTACAGTATGACAGAAATGACATTATTATACATGTTGTTAAAATCTCAACCTACAAAATTTAGATTTTTTCATAATACACAATGGTTACCCGACTAATTTTTAATTTCTTTGAGCGTTTTCACTGCCAAATTCAAAATCACTTTATTTTTTAGTAAAAAAGAAAAAGAATTCCCAGCCCCGTCGACTTTAGCGTCAAGCCAAAGACGATGCGTAAACACCTTTTTGCCTTTTTATATAAAAAATATTGTGTAAATGTAGTCTTGTAACCTTTTCAAAGAAATGTCAGCTTAAGAAAAATGATCGAAGCTGAAGAACCAACCTGGTACTAACATTTTTCATGGATGTTAAAAAAAAATATTAGAGAAGATGAAGACAAAAAAATCGCAAGTCAGTTCTTTTTTTAATAACTCCAGTCGGGTTTAATTTGATTCACTGGAAATAGAAGTAATCAACCTTACCACAAATGTTTTAAAAGCCAAGGGCTTGACCGAATCCGGGTGCACTGAGAGCTGTCATTACAAATAGATCGAATTTCAAGCTCACAAACAATAAATCAAATATTGAGCTTTCAATTAACAAAACTGTTATGACTTTTCAATGAAAACTTTGTATTTAAACCGACAAGAATGTGATCTGTAAAAGAAAAACTCTTTTCCATGCAGACCTTTCTGGCTTTAGACTTAAAAAATGTGCAGAGAGTGAGTTAACACAATGGTATCTGTTTATTTCCCATACATTAGACAAAGCGCAGCTATGCTGGGGCGACAGTGTATATCTCCATCTTTAGGTCTAAGTGCGGTACATTAGCAAAGCAAGAGCAGAGCATTGTATTATAAACCCAATCGATAATATCTGGTGAACTGTTATTGTCTCTCTCATAGTTTATATAAACAGGTTTGTGAAAGTTATTGAATGAAGTTTTTCAATCCGACGGGATTTTACGTTCCTTCACAGCTCAGCTAATACCTCCATGAACACTATAACACCAGTGCCTGTGACGCAATCACTAGTGGTATTCCCCACATTGTATGCATCACCTACAACTGAGCGTCCACTTTGCAAAGCTGTGGATTGAGAGAGTTGCAAGTGATTTGCTTACTGCAGACACTCATAGCATAAGACGTAGATGATACCAGACTCAGAACCACCGAATCAGCCTCTTTGCCGGTTCTTTTTTTTAACATTCCACCATGAAGGCTCGCTCTGCTGGGCCTTGGCTCGTTACATCTCATAAATAACGGTCGATTTATCACAAACCCTTCCCTACACTCCCACTCAAACCGTTCTCCAAAAAGTAATACGTTGTCATGGGAAATGCGATTAGCTTAAAAAAAGGGCGTTTCCTTTGATTAATACTTCAAATCTTATAAAAGTTTTTAAAGAAATATAAGATTTTTCGATGATTGTCAGCATATAGCCTTGGGCTGCGGTAATCGTTAACTTAACGAGCATTTTATTCTCACCAGTGATAGGCTACAGCATTATTCAAATTCAAAGATAACTTACATCTTCTCTTATGAATCGAAATTGTTCAAAATCACTAACGTTGATGGTAATGTATAAAAGCAAGAGCGCGCAAATTAGAGTACGAAAATACATAAAACTCGACAAGGGAAAACTTATATTCTCTAACAAAAAAGTGCTAGTTTGCCACTGCTTCTGGTTGTTGAGCAGAGCTCATTATTTCGTAACTCTTTGTAAATTATATTTGCTGCAAATCAATGTCCAGGGCGATTCTTAGTCATCCTCAACTCATTTAGTTACCCGGCTTGTCCTGGTGTCCATGTTCATAATTATCTCAAAGAGACAGAACCAGAAATTATTGTTCACCGTTGATTGTCGAGCATGCTGAAATTTCTTCCTTGAAATCTCAGAAGGGTAAAACATCGATTTTGATGAATTTATCCGGCTGTATCAAATCTAGAAATAACAATCTCTCTGCATATGAAATATAAAGTGCAACGCTCTAGTATCGTTCAGATTATATAAAAGGATACAATGTGTCAAAGAAAATCAGAAAAAAATAGCTTAAAGTGTTTTATAATCGAATTATTCAAAGTATCACAAAGCAGTCCAGAGTCAAGCCATTTTCATCATGGATTTGTATAAATTTCGCTTTTGGTTTGAAAGTGTAATTTATTAAAGTACTCAGACATAAGATATAATCTAATATTGACCAAAAGAAAACCCATACTTTCCTCACTGTGTATTTACACAAGTTCGATTACTGATTAAGACTGGGTTTACTTGACAAACAAAGGTCTGAGCTTGAGAAACTAAGAAAAAAAAAAACAAAAAAAAAAATCGTTTTTTTTCATAGGCTGAAAATATTTAAATTCTAAAACCCTACAATTACATACCAAACTCTGAAAAAGGAAACGAAAAACCCTCATATGCTACATTCCCTTTTAGTCAACATTCTTTTCTATATCTTGAAGGCGCAAGAGAGTTTAGTCGGTAGAGCATTGAGGATTAACAGAAAGTCTTGAGTTCAACTTCTCGCCATCAGCTGGTGGGGTCCAGCGTTATCTTATCAGCTCTAGTAAGCTTGGCAATAGAACGCTTTGTGCGTTTAAGGTGCCTCATAACCATTAGGCTGAACCTAACTATTTAAATCTTTTATAGAGATTATTGTAACATTCAGGTCAAAAGCACTAGCTTTATGGCTCCTATATATATATATATATATATATATATATATATATATATATATATATATATATGCATATTTTTTATTTCTGTTCCGTGATGCAAGTCAAAACCTATTTAAGACACGCTTACCTTTCATATTTATTTCGGATCAATAATTTCCATTTGCACAGCAACTCTTCTAGCAACAGTAACTCACATCATGCATGCGAGTGGATTACAAAATACTCTTGTCCTCCCACCCCCTCAAGACACGATAGAGAAAAAAACGTGTATTTTATGTTCACTTTTCTATTTCAATAGTTTAATGATCTTTAAACGAATTCTAAGTTTCAATTGGAGAAGTGCGATATTGTTTGTTACATTCTTTAAGACAATATTTGGACTGAAATGTGACTGCATAGTAATACAAATTAACACAAGAATAATTGTAACAATGCAGCACGAGGTAAAACTGTACAGCAATAATACATACTCGAGCATTTTCTTTTATTACCACTCATAAACTCAAGATTGAATGTTAGAGATAAATCAAAAGACGGATGTAAAGATCTGTCTATTTTATTAAGAAAATAAGAAATAAATTTAAAGTGCAAGTCAAATTTTCTCCAAAACGATCTGTCAGACTTAAAAACCCACAACAATGTAGCATAAAGAAATCGATTTTAGCACGATGACAGTTTTAAGAGGTTCTCGAGTCAATCTTGCATCTTGGCTGCTTAGAGCCTCATTGTCTCTCCGGAAAACAATATCCGAAGACATCAAAATTAAGAATCTAAAGCTCTATTGGAAGCTTTTAAAGGGAGAGAATGAAACTTGAAAATCTGTAAATAGTTCTAATCGATCCAATACACCAAAAAAAGGAATATTTATGATTTTCCACTAGAAGAAAACAAAGTATAATTTACTCACTACGTTTTTGAAGTAAGAGTATTTGAATAGCTCAATAAGTAAGTTAAAAATATTATTTTACTACTTAAAAAAGAGCAGAATTATGCGTCTTCTTAAACTTTTTATAACTCACAGCAACACGATTTATTCCACCAAAGTAAAGAAAAATGCTACAGAAACTTAGTAATAATATTTTCAACACCAGGTTAAATCGCGGTATAAAAAAGGCAACTTTTCCTTGAAAATCAATCCACCTTCCATAACTGATAACACATTTTTGAACGCAAAGATTTTTCAATGTTTTGAAAAATACCGATTTTCGTGTCGAAGATGAGTTGTAAAACAGACTTTTCCACATCAAAGTAAATATCATGGAAGGAGAAGCCGTTGACACGGAGACCCGACCGGCCTCTCGTGAGAGGTGCTATCAGACGGCTGAGAGAGATTACAATCAACAGGAGAGCGTGATGGAAGGCGATCCCGGGGCTTCCCCTCACCGAGCTAGCATCTGATTTGACGTCTCTAGATCTCTATCCATATCTGAAGATGGCCCGAGTGAAGATTTCATAACGTGATGCACAGGCACAACCGATGCAGCAAACATAAGAATACTATGCACTGAATATACATACTTACTTGCTATGTCTAGCCATCAACGTTAGTGATGCGCATACAAAATAATTTGAGACGGCTCTCGCAAAGCACGTACAGCCCCGTGGAATATTCTTCAAATAACTTAGGGGACGTTAAATTTCTCAAGTCACAACGAGTATGTCTTTGTTGTTCTCCTTATAATTCTTATATTTTTTTTCCAAAATTTTTGTTTTGCCTTTGTAAATAATAGTGATATTCTACGCTTAAAATGCGTCTAATGAAATCCTAAATGTCATGGAAATGCCATGTTAATCCAAGCTGAAGACAGAAACTATTCTTCTAAGTAGAAGTCACCTCTGCGTTTAATTTTAATTGACATTAGCAACGTGCATGAAACCTTATAGATATTCCTTAACGCTGTGACACAGGGTCATGTTGTCCCAAAGGTTAATGACATCTTCTGTTTTTCTTTCTTTTCACTTTTTATTTTCCTTTCTCTTCCCCTCCGCCTATATTTTTTAAATCTTATGCTCCTCCCATGTCATCTGTTCCATATCCTCACTACAGAAAAAAAAAACTTAACTACCAAAAGAGCTTTCCCCTCTCCCACTTTCTCTTGTTTCTTCTTCGTTTTCGTCTCTTTCTCCATTTTCTTCTCTTCCTTTAAAGGATTTTTAAAGTTCAAAAAGAACAAACAACAGTAGTGTGAAGGTAGGAGCAGAATGTGGCTACTTAGCAGAAACACATTTCTCATTGGTGCGTTCGTCCTGGAAGACTAAATAGACGCTAGCTAAGTTCCTTAGCTACCGTTCAGCCAATCAGCGGGAGGTGTGACGCAATCGGTTACCGCATCCTATTTAAGCAGCGATGTTTATTAAACAGGAAACCAATTCAAGACTACTGCTGTGGTGGTAATTGTTTTCCGACATTATTGAACTGCAAGGGAAGAGCACAGAAAAATCGTTCGCTTCAGATTCTACAGGAATGCAGCGCAGAAAATTCTAACTTCAAAAAGCAAATCTGTTTATCATCAATGAACAATTTCAAGTTTGTGTCACGGTACATGCATTTTCATAGCAAGAGTCTCAAATACTGTCAGTCTTTCTTTCTCCATTTTATCTCTAGCTATCACCTCTGCTGTCTATCCATCTGCCTTTACTTCGTCTGTGTTCTTGAACTGATTTTTTAGAGAGATGACAGAAAAAGAGTCGACTCTGCATGCTGACAAGGTCAACATTTCGGTTCCTCATGAAGCAAAGATAAAATATGGTCATCTATATCTTTCGATGTCAAATTTTTATATTCTAGGAACACCTCCACTAAGTGAAAGTTTTAAAAGGTCTTCACAAAAGGTCTTGATAGACCCTAATGACCCACAGCTTGTTAAGAGCGCTACTTCTATTAATACCCAATACGCATTGAAATGATGTTCCCCCTACACTCTGCGCATTGGGTGTTCTAACTAGCATGAATTCACGGCACAAGTAACAAAACGGAGAGGCTAGAGATTACAAGTTTTAAAGCTCCATGAGTCAGAAAAGCTAAATTAAAAATGCAGGCAATTAAAGAAATTTAAAAGAATCAAAGAATCAAACAGCACCTGTGTCGAAACTTAACGCAACCAATAACCCAACTTAATTAAACTGCGCGTATTTCACCGGACAAGAATTCTCGCCTCACAGCGTACGAAGCTTAAAGATATTTTGCAAGAGTGTCTGAATCAATATCATCAATATCTCACAGTTATGTGTGAACTAATATAAATTATTCTTCTCTCTTTCTTTAGCTTCAGCCGTTTAAAACTTTTTTCAAAAATATTCTTTAAAAATAAGAATTAAAGAGAAAAGCATAGTTGTTTCCAGATGATTTTTAAGATATTTATAGTAAATGGTTTATGATGTGCACTGTAAGAAAATAGCACATACTCCGCTTTAAGAGAACTTAAATTATCATGAAGGAAGCTTCTATCTCCTCGAAATGTGCTATATTTTGTAATTATGGTGTCTGACAAGCTCATATGTAAAATAAAAAAAATAGTCTGAAAAAGCGTAGTATTTGTCTAGATTTTGTGTAATTTTGGAAACATTTTTGTGCATAAAGCCCCAAAAAAGTCTAGACGCCTCTATCATCTTGTTATCCTCTCAAAGACCGACATAGAGATTGCCTACGATGAGTTACGTAGGTCTGGCCATATTTTAAAACCTTAAACGTTATAATTATGGAGAGTTTTTTTTATATACTACGTCCACTATTGATTTCTGAGTAAAGATGTATTTTGATTTGCCAATACCATGTACTTTTTTTTAAATTATGGCCTTTTAGGGCGCATACAAATCAACACTTATGCTATAACCTATCCAACTTGTTTTAAATTTTTTTATCAAAGGTGGTGTCCAGGCAATCCCAAGTTAATCTCAAAGTGAAATTGCACCATTTTTTTTTTAAACAAGATGCGCGCTTCATACTCACAATTGATTTAAATCTCTTTGAAAGACCGCCGTCTTTGCTACGGGTTTTCAAACGTTTTGCATTTTTGGCGTCTTATATGGTTTTATTTCAAGATTGTGAGACTCCTAGACCGCTATACAAGTAGATTCTAGACTATGACTTTATCTTCTTATGGGAAACTTCGAGACAAATCTGGCATCCTGTTGTTGATATAAACATCGAAATGAGAGTAAAAGTTTTCTTTAATTAAACCGTCAAATTTGACATGAAACCAAGTAGACGCACTCATACAAATAAAATTGAAAATTCTTGATAGAAGAAACTTAAGTCAATCATATTTTGTAGACAAATTGATTCTGACGGGCATGCAAAATGCTTTTACGCTATGTTCGTTACGATGTAAGAAATCTTAAGAGAGAAAAAAAAAAGAAAAAAAATCTCCCTAGAAACTGAAATTATACAAAGGAAAAATCAGGCAGGTTTATGAAAATAGACAAGGTAAAATGACTTTTAAAAAAGCAAAACGATACGAAACATGAAAACTAGATTGTTCTGGAGCAGGTCGGAATCAGGATATAAAAAACCAACGCGATATAACAATGTTGTGAAATGACCCGAAGGTGACATTAAAGAGCAAAGCCGATCATGTACTTTGCAGAAAGGGTTTCAGAAATAACGTTATTCAGTTATTTGTTGGGTTGGGGAAGAAAACATTACAAAAATAAAGAACCCCCACTCCACCCCCAAAGGGAAAAAAGTTCTCTAATTTCCATTTTCAAGAATATCATGGTGATGCTAGTTATAGTAGATTAAATAATTCGAAAAGGTCTGATGAGAGATAGAGAGATAAAGAGACAGAGAGAGAGAGAGAGAGAGAGAGAGAGAGAGAGAGAGAGAGAGAGAGAGAGAGAGAAGAAATAGAAACAGGAAGAGACACAAAGAGAGAGAGAGTAGATATTTGAATATAAAGAGAAAAAAATGAGAGATGAGAGCGAGAGCGAGAGAAAAAGAGAGACAAAGACAGAGAGACATAGAGAAAGAGACAAAGAGAGTGAGAGTGAGAGAGAGAAAGAGAGAGAGAGAGAGAGAGAGAGAGAGAGAGAGAGAGAGAGAGAGAGAGAAATAGAAACTAACTTATAAACAGACAGACAGAGATACCTCACAAACAGAGAGAGAGAGAGAGAGAGAGAGAGAGAGAGAGAGAGAGAGAGAGAGAGAGAGAGAGAGAGAGAGAGAGAGAGAATGAGGATAAGAACGAGAACTGCGGAACAGACTTTCCGAGATAATGTATTGTGTAGCCGGATAAATCTTCTCAAACCAAGCAAGAAACTGTAAATCACATAGACAGGATTCTTAAAATGGAAATCTGCTTTCATCACATCACCTAATCCACCAGCTTTATAAACAATTAATAACTTCCCCGCTCACAACCCTTAGTGAAAAAAATATTGCCTTTTTGATATGACACTTAATTACGGGACAATCATTTTTATAATATATAACGGCCGCCTCTACATCATCCTTCTAATATTTTTGAAGAAGCTTTTGCCCTCAGCTTTGTGTTGGGTTACGACAATGATGTTCTAAGTATATACTTGGCCAGGAATGACAATAGACTCAGCATGAAATTTACCGGTTCACGGAGCACAATTTAGTTAATTCAGGCACCATTATACAGGGCCTAAAGGTGACGATGGTTTTCCGTCGCTCCCTTCAGGGGATCGACTAGTGGCTTGAGCTTTCTGTCTGAACTGCTAAGACGTTTCTTGTCAGTTGCTTTGCGCTCTGGACCTTGTGTCAACTAGCAATTTTAGTTTAAATGTTAGACCGGATAGAACAACAAGATAGAAAAACTAGTTCTATCTTACAACAATAGCTAACTAGCTCCAATTTATCTTTAATCTTGACTTTTCAGCAAAAGAGTCCTCACGCTCATTTTAATGAGGAAGAAAAACCCTAAGCAGTTAGATCTATCTTTATTCAACTGATGTAATATTTGTGGCTGATAAGAATACTAGTGACAAAGCCTGGGCCCAACTTGTTCTCAGATTGTTTTGGATCAACAGTGAAATCATGCTTTACCCTCTTCTGAAAAGTACTGCGAAATAGTTTTTAAGAATCAATGAAGAAGATGGCGGCTAATCAAGTGCGTGGGCATGGAGGCAGAAAGACAAAGAGAGTGAAGGCAACTTAACCTAGGCTTGAACAAACGGAAAAGGAATAACCGACTGCAGTGGCTTAGAATGCTTAATTGTCTGAGAAAGAAAATTTCATATGATGAATGATGATAGAATACATTTTTGGTGACATCTATTTAAAACCTAAATACTTTTTTTTTTAATACACAACAAGTTAGCGCTGATCTTTTATGTAGAAAAACAAATAAAAATACCTAAAATATCTCAAAGAAGGAAATTTTGATATGGTTATCACTTTTAAGCCTCAGAAGGTAGATGCTAATAATAGGGAGAAATAAGAGTTTCAACATTTAAATTGCAGACTTACAGAAGTCTTCAAGTTAAACCTACAGCCAGGCTAAAGGTAATAATTCTGAAGCTCTGAAGGACTTGTCTAGAGAGGACCATGAACAAATGTTTGGGAAACAGTGTTTACAACTCTATGGGTGCATACAACTGTGTTTCTGTGGCACACACAAATTAAATACATGTCGTCTTATTACATCTTCAATGTCTACATCAAAATGTACAAAAAAAGATTTAGAAAATTAGGACGGGGCTTTGCTCTGAACGGAATGATTAAAACAAACGAGGCCCTTTAAGTATTTTTTTACATTATTTAATGATCTCTTCGCACTTTGGGGTGATTTTCTGGTATTTTAAGAAAGAGCTAAATTAAAAGATCTTTGTTACACCAAGACGCATTTATTTCAAGCTCATTTGTTATTATTTTGGATTCGGGTTCTCCCATACGTGACTTTTTTCCTTTTGTATAGTTTCAAATCAATAATACCCTTCTGTAATGGGCCATTACGGAGCTTTTTCATCAAACACACAAAATGGCTTCTTCTATACAATCCATTATGATGTGGTTATTTAAAGTTAAGATATGATTAATGTTTTTGTATTCCTGAACAAAGCTCACCCAGTCCGCCCGTGACAACATAAAAGGAATTTGATACAGAACATACCCATCGAATAATCAGATTCCCAAAGAGAAAAGGAACGCGCTGAGCCATCATACTAAAGAGGACAAAAGCCTATTTAGAATGCTCATCACTGCATAAAATATTATATAAAAAGATATTTCTTTGATTTTGATTTGGCCAAGATGAGAATTAAAATAAAAAAAGGAAGGGCTTGAGTCTTCTGCGAATAGAAAATGACGCTCTGACCTTTTGGAGGTGATGGATTTTGTGAATCACATGAAAGTCCAATCCAATAGAAGGATATTGGGAAATGTGTGATTGCCAGCCTGCAAACCTAAGGCAATTAGTGAGTGGTGAGTACGGGAGTACTTCTGCTGATATTGTCCGGAGGAAGTCAATCGAATCGTGCAATCTTCACTCACATGATCTCTTCATTGATTCTTATACCCTCTTGAGGAGCGCAGTGTGGTATAGTGGTTTGCAGGTCTTTATTGTAATTCGGCGATTGAGAGTTCGACTCCATTCATTGCACATGTTGAGTTCACTTTCATCCTCCCCACGCCAGTGAGTGACGGTTCACTGGGAACGTGGGATGCTGACAATATGACAATTTTGTATAATTTTATAAATCTTTTTAAACGCTCATTATCATGCATCTTGAAATGAATGGGCAACTATGCATGCACCAAACCAGTGCACTTCAAGCTCTTATTTTGCAGGAAATCATATAGCCTGTTCAGAGGGTTTAGAAGAATCTCTGATATCTCGAGAATCGCAGAATAAGCGTTTTTATGCCTTGTCACTGTCATGCTTGAAGCATGAGCTGCATTAATTTGCTGAGTCGTTTTACCTTAGGAGTTTTAAATAAAAAGTCTATAGTCTGCAGTGAAGAAATTATCATCCTTTCTTTCATTATATCTGTATATCTAAATCAATGAACTGCATAAATAACTCAAGAGTCTGTTGTTAGTGAACAGAAAAATACAGCATGGTTTCACAAAACTTCTGTTGTTTCAACATACTGTTCAATATTGATCTAATTTTTATTTATAACAGAAGATGGACAAATAGAATAAGCAGTAGGAGAGAGAGAGAGAGAGAGAGAGAGAGAGAGAGAGAGAGAGAGAGAGAGAGAGAGAGAGAGAGAGAATTGGGAAAGGTGTTATAAGTAAATCATTTCGCATTTACTTATCATACAATTGACATAACTGAAAAATTTCTCTCTCTAAGATAAAGTAAGCGAACATGTCGACGAACCGTAATAAGTTTGTTTAATTCAAAATCCTATCCACCCTCTTTTCCCTACCCTACACATACATATACACACATAAAAATACCTTTCGCTATCAATGCCATTTCTAATTTTTTTTATAGACACACACACAAAGCAAAAAACGACAACCAAAAACCGACCAAAAACAAACAAGAGCACAATAAAACAGCATAAAGCATTATACAATAGTATTCTTCGTGATGATTTCCTTCCTTTTTTCAAACAATTTTTATGAGTAAAAAAAATCTAATGACAGTTTTTAATGACAAGTCAAAAGGTCATCAACAATTCATAATACGAAAACTTCTTTATGATCCCTGAACAAGGTGACTTGTCTTGTGGGATGCAATTACAAAAAATTGATTAAACTTTTGTTCTCTTAGCCTGGCAATTCCAGATCTTGTAAGAGGGGAACTTCATGTGCGGATTTCAATCAGACGTTGAAAGTGAAGCTACTTGACAAGTATTGATCTAGTTTTCTGGGCGCATGCGTGTTCCTTCATTGTCTCAAAGATCCTAACTTTCCGGTGTTGCGTGAGCCAGTAATGGTCTTAGGTTTACTCCAGACAATGAAGTGTAAGATTTGCACTATTTCTTTAAATGGTGTAAATAAAGTACCAAGGAAAAATAGAAATGCTTCAGGGGAAAAACACTCGCATACGATATTGATGTGCGTGACAAATAAAAAACTTAAAAGTCAAAACTGGTGTTAGTTTCATAATGCGTGACATTTGAAGCCATTTATTAAAACTGAATGTGCCAAGCCTAGTCTATTAAGCAATAATGTGTTCACGACACATTGATGTCACAATGCAGAAATGGATACAACAGTGGGTGACTTCAGGCAATAGAGTGGAAAAAGATACCTTATTCAGTTTAGACTTACAATAACATTTTCATGTCCCTTCTAATCACTGCAAAAATAATGGCTATGTATCTTTTCATAGAATTATCATTGTTTGCATGTAAAACAGAAAATGGCAACCTATGAAAACATGTACAGAAATATATGGCCATGGCAAGTGTAAACAAAAAAAACAACAAGCAAAACTATAAAAAAAATCAATAAAAAAGTACGTAAAAAAACAACAACCGCCAAGTAGAAAATGATGAAGCATCCCTGAATGTGCATAGTATCCTCATTAATGCTCATTATTAGATCTTAGATACACCATTCTTTAAGAGCTTATGTAAGTTACAAGATTTTTCTATTGTTAGAACTGTTAGCGTTACTCAACTTTGACTGATAGCAAAAAAATATGTCTAAAGTGATTTGTTATATCTGTATATCAATATTTAACGGCAGTGTTTTTACTAATGAAGAGTGAAACTGCATACTAGTATCATTCGAAAAAAAATAGCAATCGAGAATTCAGTGACGGTAACAAAATGCAATAACTCTTGACGTTAAAAATTAACATGTATTCAGCAGGATGACCTGTCTCTTGCCTTTTTCCCACACTTGAGTTTCGATCAGTTTATAAGCAACTGTTGATCACAGCGTACACAGAAAGATTTCATTACTGACTCCCCTTGATTCACAGCTTTGCCATTCTTGGAACACAGCCAACAGCATTCCGTGGAGGATCCCCGATCACAAGAGATGCGATTATTCGGCCTTTGCAAAGCTTTCCGAACCTTGCGCTTCTCAAAATTATCCCAAAATAGGCTCAGACAAATTCACCCGGGATGTATTTCTAGAATTTTCTAAGGGTAGTAAGTTTTTTCCCACTTGGTTCTCGCTATTACCTTAGCGATATTGACCATACCATAGACGTGGTTCTTAAGGAAAATTTGAGGACGCCAGGAAAATACCCTAGTTTTTTCACTCTAAAATTCTTGGCAAAGATTGAATGGAATTTAAGGCTTAAAAAGAAAGCCCCCCCCCCCCCCTCTCCGCCAGAAAAACTCAGGAAAATACCCTAGTTTTCTCACTCTAAAATTCTTGGCAAAGATTGAATGGAATTCAAGGCTTAAAAGAAAAAAAAATACAAAAACACCAGAGCCCCCCTCCCTCCCCCAGAAAAAACTCATAAAAAGCTATTGCATTTTTGGACTCGCAAGCGTCTCCCTCGAAGAGTGATAAATCCATGTTTTATCTGTTTCCTCCATTAAAAGTTTAAGTTATTTCCGTCAAAGACCACGATCTATAAGTTTATTATTTTTGGAAGGAATCATCTATGGTGAAAAAGAAAAGGCATAAGGACAGCCTGGCAGCAGAAGATTTAATCTAAAAGTTCTGGGATGTTTTTTTTCACATACGATGGCTTGTTTCAAATCATAACAGCTTTGAAGCGGTTATTTAACGATTGTAGGCCGGTGCTGTGATGGATCCATGCTTTATAGTTCTCTATGACAAAGTTAGAAGCGACACTCATCCCTGAGATCCACAGAACCATCTTTTGCGGCTTTCATCCCACAACGTTTGGGGATGAGTTCGGGGCCGCATCTTTCTAGTTCAACCTTGCTTGATGCGCAGCAAAGACTTAGTTTACGAGAAAATGTATTAGGCAAGTAAACTAAAGAACCCTCGCCTCTATCGGAAAAATGTTAGCAAACCTATTTTTCTTTTTGCAAAACGTATTATTGACTTCACTTAAATAAAAAAGAATAAACCATTTGTTCTTTAAAATGATGCCAATACATTTATGACAGATAAGTAACTGATGTTTATAATTTTGATGATTATAGACACTGTAAATATGTAAATTCAATCAGTCATTTGCGACAAAAATCATGGTTATTTCATGTTGCCTGTATACATTTTTTTTCAAACTGTCGAAAAGTTAAAAAAAAACATTTACAATGGCGCTCTGTGTGCCATTATGCCATTGAGACTTTCACTCAAAAAAATTTTGCTAAAAAAGTTAAAGCACCCATAACTTATTGTGATGAAGATGATGGTCGATACTACTATAATACTTTATGAAGCCAGACTCTTTGTATCAATGTATTCATGTTTGTTTATGTATCTTCATCTTGTAATAGCTCGGATTTTATCATATTTTCTTATATTTAGGTTTAAAGAAAAAATTCAATCTCCAGAGGAGAGAAAAAAAACATAAAGAAAGGCTAGGTCTGCAATAGCTTATCTAGGCGTCATGGGAAATCATTGAATACGTTTCACGGCGGAAGATGAATTGTTTTAAAACGGTACAACATTGAACCTGTGAAGAAACCAATGTAAGCCTGTGTTGTGCCCTTGATTAAATCTTTATATTTTCAAAGCCTCGTGTACTAATACATAACATAACCCCCACACCTCAGCCCCAGCCAAAGTACTAACATAACCACGAAAAAATGATAGAAATAAGATTATCCACACAAAAAGGCTATAAACTTCAATTTCTTTTTCTTCTTTCAGTAAATTTGAAGACTTCACCAAATTCGTTTTAAACCACTAGTCTTTAAATAATACAAGTTAAGTTATTATCACAAATGTGTCTAATCTTCATGGCGAGAACTTTTTTTTATAAACTTCATCCCTAATCTGTGACAATAATATAGGTAATTATGTTTGGAATAATACTGTTATAATTTGTGAAGAGTAATCGAACCTTATCACAGAAAGATTATATTAAAAAATCCTCAATAATGTTCTCTATAAAGCAATGCTATTAATATGAATAGGTCTACAAATAAACTGCAGTAGTCACAATTTGCCATATTTTTATTCTACTTATAGTTCATGTGGTTGAGTTTCTTTTTCGCGTTTTTTTTACTGAAAAAGAGATCATGATTGCCTGATTCTAATATTTCGGGACGGCTCCAAAATCGGAAGAATATATCGGTCAAGAGAAACCTGAACACATGACCTTATCGACCTCGTCTAATGAAACTTGATAGGAACGGTTATAGTAACAATATTTCACCGCCCTTGCTTTGTTTTTCGTTTAACTTTATTGGTCCATTATTCGACTCCACTTCGCATCCAGCTCTCTTCCTGCTTCTCTCCCTCTATCTGTATGGTTTTATCTCCTGTGTGTGTCTGTATTCCTGCCTTCTCAGACTAATCTCTCTCTCTCTCTCTCTCTCTCTCTCTCTCTCTCTCTCTCTCTCTCTCTCTCTATCTATCTATCTATCTATCTATCTATCTATCTATCTATCTCCTCTGTATTTCTGCCTTCTCAGACTAATCTCTTTATCTCTCTTTCTCTCTCTCTCTCTCTCTCTCTCTCTCTCTCTCTCTCTTCCTGCCTCTAGCCCTCTATCTATATAGTTTTATCTCCTGTGTGTGTCTGTATTTCTGCCTTCTTAGACTAATCTCTCTCTTTCTTTCTCTTCCTGCCTCTCTCCCTCTATCTCTATGGCTTTATCTCCTCTGTGTGTCTGTATTTCTGCCTTCTCAGACTGATCTCTCTCTCTCTCTCTCTCTCTCTCTCTCTCTCTCTCTCTCTCTCTCTCTCTCTCTCTCTCTTTCTCTTTCTCTCTCTCTCTCTATGTCCCTGTGGCTATTTCTCTGTGTGTCTGTCTCAAACATTGTTTATGCCTGGATGTCTATCCATTTATCGGTCTCTTTTTTTCTAGTGCCTGTTTCCCATCTATCCGTGAGTGACGGACAGATCTATACCCATTAGGCAAACGTCATGACGGAGATGGCATAACAAGAAACTGAACGTTTAGCTAATAATACTTAATATCATTCTGTTTAGCAGACTGGGACAAACTGAGGCCCCTCGGTTGTAAAGTTTCATTGCTAGTGTTAGCTAATCAGCAAAACGGGTCATGGCTGGTATATTGGACTAGACCGGACTAGACTGCTGGGAAGCTCATCCTGATGCGGACCACGGCTCAGCGCCGAGAGCTCGCCTGCAACTCATTACTTTAAATTGATCACATTGGCAAGGTTTAAAGGAGGAAAAAAGAGAAACAAACGGAATTCTTCAGTGGTTTTGTTTCTCCTGCCCTACAAACAAATACTCAAACGTACAGAAGGGAGAGTAAAATCTGCAATGGGAAAATGTATTTAAGAAATTAAAAAGAGGAAAGAGAAGGAATCCCAGACTATAGGCTTTTCCAAACTGTTGGTGATGGTCCCATGAATTGGTCTTGTCGCGGAAATTACGAAATCTTAATCAATCACAGCATACCTCTTTCTCTCTCTCTCCTTCTCTCTGTCTCTCTGTCTCTCTCTGTCTCTCTCCCTCTCTCTATTTCTCTCTCTTTGGTCGACATTATACGTCTTGAAGTAACATCTTCAAAATTTAGGTTATAATCAAGACTCTTTTTTCTCCTCGTTTTAAAGAGCCAAGAAATGATAGCAACAACAAAAGTAACAAAAAAAAAATAGAAATAATAATAATAATAATAATAATAATAATAATAATAATAATAATAATAATAATAATAATAATAATAATAATAATAATAATAATAATAATAATAACAAAAATATAATAATGATAACAATAATAATAATAATAATAATAATAATAATAATAATAATAATAATAATAATAATAATAATGATAATAATAATAATTCTATTGATCATGATAATAGTAAACCAATATCAGAAAGAACAAGAGCATCGAAGACGGCTCCAAAAACATTGCTACCATAACCAGCAACAGCAAAAAAAAAATAACAACATCGCAACGAGAGCAATACATACAATAGCAGCAATTAACTTGTGTAATAGACATCTAAAATGGAACTAATTCGGAAAATCATATACATGAAAAAAAAAAATCTTAAATTTTGAGAATTCAGTCACCCCCACCAGCAAGCTGTGAGCTCAGATTCTACGGTTTGCGCTCGTTATTTGTGCTGCACTCTTCAATGCTAGATGTGTGAAATCTAAAAACTTTCTCGAGAGTACTTAATGGATTGATGATTTAGTCATTAATATATTGAGATGAAAACAATCATAGGTCTTGTGTATTTTTTTTAAATGAACACTTGTAAAAGCATGGTTCCCCCCTATACTTTCATTACTCTGATCTTTCAGTAAAAATCGTTGTGGTAAACAGTGACGATGGTTTTTACGTGAAATCCGCTCTTCCGCTACATCGAAGTCTCCAGCTGAAAGGGTCACTACATAATAAGCTGTGACCATCATTATTTCACCCTCCCTTGGCTTTCACTCTCCATTTGCTGCGTGGACCGGAGGCAATTTGTGGAAATAATGACATCCAAAGAGAGAACTGACCACTCGGACTGTATTCTCTTACTTCCGATCCACTTAACGTCTCCCATCCATTTCTCTGAACTCTCTACAAAATAAGGGAGAAACGTGGGCAAAAATTGACTAACATTTGACAGCTGCACGAAAAAAACAAAAAATAGGCACGCGATGTAAAAACAGAAGTTATTTGTTATAGATCTTGATTGATCCACCTATTGAAAGGGAAAAACAGCGCCAAAAGATTTTTGCTCTCTTTTACTTTTCCCACAAACTTTCTGGAACTTATCAACATTTAGGAATACAAGAAATGGCAGATACTGTATTCTCATTTGTCATATAGGCACGAAGAAGAAATGAGAACAAATTTGTGAAACGAACAAGAAGACCTTATCAATTTTACGAAAGAAAGTTCGGCAACAGGGATTGCGTGAGTTGCATGTTCTCAATGTTATTTCTAAACTGGGGCAAAATCATCTCATTTCAAATGATGACAATCCCGTTCGACTCTGGAATATGGTTGCCAATGAATTTGTACCTATGACCTCAATTCAAATAGTTAAGTGAACCGTCTCGACAGATCTGATCGGCCTCCGCATCTCGAAATCGTAAAAACGAGACTTGTCGCAAGAAGGAGTCTGTTAAGGTCAGCATAAACCGCTGTAAAATTAGCGTAAAAAATGTGAAAATGAAAGGAAGAAAGAAAGAAAGAAAAACACACCGAGCAGCCCATGCTAAATTTGACACTACGACAAAGTCATGTCTAAATGTGTGAGTCATTCTGGAGGATCTTTTTTGTCCTCAAATCACAATTTAGGCTTAGAAAGGCATTCGGCAAGAGGGAACTTGATTCACAGCCTTCGAATAATGCTCTTTTCATTTTCCTTATTTCGCATTGTAAGAGAATAACAAGCAAATAAAAACATAGTAATAAACCTATAATCTGTACTTGCGAAATAATACAAAAACTACAAACATTTTCATGAAAATGCTGAGCTATTTGTAATTTTTTTATTATTATTATTTCGCAACTATTGCAATAAAATAATTAGTTGACCTGTATGCCCTTATCCTATCCCCAACTGTCAAAAACACCACTCCCATCTATCTAATGAATTTACTGATCAAATTTCAAGCTGCACGTCTTGCCTAATTCTAATCACAAAATCGATCAGTGGATTGTGTAGACATGCTCATCTCTCGATTGTTAACAAATGAGAACCGCATCAGCCAAAGGCAGTACAATTTTTTTTAATTAACTTGTTTATCATCTGAACAATTATACCGGGAAAAAATGAGGTTTCTGAGCTGGTTCTTAAAAGCATTAGCATAGGGCTGATCACATCTCCATCTGATTAAACGAAACTGTTATATGACAAGGTGAGATTTGCTCACTGTAAATTGCAAATAGGAAGAATAGATGTGATGTCCCTGCTGGTTCTAAACAATCTGGAAACAGCAGGGGCAAAGGCTTCATATTCTCTGACCAGCTGGTAACTTTACCGCCAGAACTGAGGTTCACTCACACCACATAACGTCCGTTCAGACCAAGTAGCCTGGACTCGTTAAATCTTGCTGCCGATACACGGTAAAATGTAGTACAGTGTAATGTCTAGAAACACTCACTAAGCATTCTTATGAATGAATGATACTTTGAATATTTTTAAAAACCACTTCAAGCAAAGTTGTATATTGTTTACATCCTTTAACTACACATTGTGAACAGGTAAAGATGGCAGTTACTTTCCCTGATTATATGAAACAAACAGAGCCAATCGAGGTTGTATCACTTGACGAGGCTCTTCTTGCTAAAACATGTTGCTCAGTTTTGTATGAAGCGTATTAATTCCCAGTTGTTACAGTTTATTTTTAGATTATCCGTCTTTTTCTGAGTTGCGGCTCTATTTATTGTCTCCTAAGAATTTATTTTTTTGTTATTGCCTTTTTTTTTAATGAAATATTACAGCTCTAGTTTCCATTATAGCTTATTATTTCATTATCTTTCTTTTTCTGAGCCCATGCTCTTTTTTGTCAACTGGGCCTTTCTTTCATTCGAACATTATTGTTATTTAGTTTATAAAGAATTTTAACTTAGATAGACTTCTGTTGTGAAGCCAAATAATTAAATCTTAGAGTTAGACTGGATTCTAATTTACCATTAAATAAATAAGTTCGAATTCCAACCTTGGAACCAGCTGTTCAACTTTGCCGCTTGAACTATTCACCTCAAGAGAATTGGAAAGAGAAACAAAATCTCGTTTTTACCCAAGGGATCCCAAAAGCAATTAAACAAGGCTTTACATCTAATATTTTGTTACAAGATGACGTTTTATCTCTCAGGTTTTGATGAACCAGAAAAATTTCACTACCAGGTCCGTTAGACATGTTGGAGACTTTCTATTCTAATAACCACAAGGAAAGAAAAATACAAGCTTTCCAAGCAAAATGAGAAGATACTCGAGTGTTCTATTCGAAAAGAGCTCCGTCATTTGTCATGTATACATACGCCTCTATTGGGACCAAGAAAGACATAATAATTTATGCAATGGCTTATAATATTATCTAGAACTGAAAAGACCTTCCAAAATCAATTATGACTCTGACAAAAGGCTTTTTGTTCGATCTAATTAGTCCAACTATGAGTCTGAGAAATAGAGGGTGGGAGAGAGAAAAAGAGACAGAGAAAGATATAGAGAGAAAACAGAGAGTAAGAAAGAGAAAGAGTGAGAGAGAGACAGCGAGAAAGAAAGAGAAAGAGAGAGAGAGAGAGAGAGAGAGAGAGAGAGAGAGAGAGAGAGAGAGAGAGGCGTTGTGTATGTGAGTTGAAAATGGGGGTGGGGGGGAGAGAGAGAGAGATCCAGAAACTTGAAACACATTTCGACCTTCCCAGCCAGAACAATTTTTTTTAACGGAGAGTTCTAACATAGTCATTTCCTGTGTCTTGTCCTCAAAATACAAAGGAAAAAAACCTTTCAAAGCAACAGTTGAGCAGCATTTTGCTTTCTTTATATCTAAGGTGGATAACCTCTGGAGCAAACAAATTAAATACTCCTGTAAAGAGTTATAGCTTGTTAAGAAAACATGGAGGTCCTTACTCTCCATCTCATTTGAATAACATTTTGTTCATGAAAAATTATTATTGATACAAAACTGTCAATAATTGAAAATTTAACAATGCATTGGAGATCTACGTTTAAATCAACCAAAAGGTTTAATGAATTTTTTGTAGGTTATGTGATTACGTTATTGGTATATTATTATCCTCAAAATGTTATTATGAACATGTTTTAAAGGTGTTGAATATTGTTTCATTTTTATGAAAAAAAAAAGAACAAAAAGTGATCATAAAACACATAAAATGTAGTGTATGTTTGGATCCTGTTTGATGTAAAAGTTTACATCATTTTTATGAATCAGCACGCTATAAAGGGGCATTATACAAATAAACATATAAATGGCTCCAGCGTGAATGAAAGGACTGTCGACGAAAATATTAAAAGAA
This sequence comes from Elysia crispata, assembly GCA_033675545.1. Taxonomy (NCBI): domain Eukaryota; kingdom Metazoa; phylum Mollusca; class Gastropoda; family Plakobranchidae; genus Elysia; species Elysia crispata. The sequence continues at coordinate 468,539 of JAWDGP010002623.1, read as the reverse complement.
TAATTTGAACCCTTAAAATGAATCTTGGTACAGACTTGGGCTTGGACGTTGTACACGTCTCGAATCCATTTTCTCATACAAACCCTCTCTTTCTGTAGGATCTTTTACAAAGAAGATTAACAAAAATGAGGAGTGAATAATGATATTATTTCTGTCGCAGAGAATTTCTCTGCTTGAAATGAAAATTAGGAAGAAGTGGATTATATGGATTGATGCCGGCTCATCTTCATCGAGCCTTGATCTTGTCACCGCTTCAAGATCAATGATCCAGGAAAAGCATAAACACTCAAACATTTCTCAGCAGCCGTTTTTTTTTTGTTTTTTTTTTTTATTTTTGCTTTTTTGTTTTCAAATTTCATTTTGTGAGCAAGGAGATGGATAAGAAAAAAACTATTAAAAAAATCTTTTCCCTCTTATATAAACCAAAAAAAGTTACAAATTTGAATAATTATATCAATAGAAGTTACAGACAAACCTTTTCAATATTCAATCTGTATTTATAAAAAAAGAAAACATCGGTTTTCCTGTCTTTGTCTTCCCACCTATCACATCAGATCCAGTAAGCGTAAAAGACCAACACACGACTAAAAAATTGGCGACTTAAACAGAACAGTTTTCGGTCTATCCGCTCATGAATGCCTCCATTGTCGTCTACTTAAAACAAATTTTTGTTTTTTAAATTTCGACTTTCAAAACACTCACTGAACAAATATTAATTCAAATACAGGAATTTTTGTGTTGAAAACACCAGTGTATTGACAATGCTAAAGAGACAATACTCACACCAGTGGCTATGTGATATATGCTATATGTGATATATCAAATGAAAACACACAAACTCCGAATACTTAAATTTGCTAACCCGAAGTTTACATCATCTGTTTTAAAAGTTTTTGAACCATTATAGAGCAGGCACGTAATTTGTAGCTGAAACAATCATTTCTCTTTCTTTCAAAAACAATCTTTTTGATTCTTCAAAAAAAAGTGAAATTTCTCTAGTGATACCCATAATTACATTTATTTATGTTTTCTAGGAATCATCATGTTTATAAGTTTTTACTAATTTAAACTTGCGGTTTAACCATGGCTTTCAGTGACGCCTCTGAAATTATTTATGTACATAAAGTTATGACGAAAGCGGAAGCAGTTTTCTTTTAATCTAAGAAAAAAGTCCATAAAAACAAAGTTCAAGTTAGATAAATCCACATGAATCTATCGCATACTGTAATAAGAGGCGAAAAAGACCATGTGGTTAATTGAAATGTGTAGATTTTACAATGAACTTATCCTCAGTCGCTGTCCTGGCGGCAAGAAACTGCAATGGTATACAGTACATATCACTAGCGGTCTTATGACGCGTATTCCGCTTGGAAAAGATGCAGATTCAGCGAGAGATAAAAAGATCTTACTTATCATCAAAGTTGTATAGGAGAAAGAGGGGGATCGGAAAGAGAGAGAGAGAGAGAGAGAGAGAGAGAGAGAGAGAGAGAGAGAGAGAGAGAGAGAGAGAGAGAGGGAGGGAACGAGGGAGAGAAGGAGAGAAAGACAAAGAGACAGAGACAGACAGAGAAATAGAAAGAGAGAGAAAGAGAGAGGGAGAGACAAAGAGACAGAGACAGACAGAGAGACCGAGTGAGACATACACACAGAGACAGAAAGAGAGAGAGAGATAGAGAGACAGACAGAAAGATTGAGAAAGAGAGCGAGAAGGATGTGAGAGATGGAAAGAGTCAGAAAGGGGGAGGATTGGAAAGAGAAACAGAGAGATAAAAGGAGCGATAGCGAGGTCAGAGAGAGAGAGAGAGAGAGAGAGAGAGAGAGAGAGAGAGAGAGAGAGGTAGAGAGAGAGGAGAGGTAGAGAGAGAGAGAGAGAGAGAGAGAGAGAATGAATAATAGATAAGAAAACAATCGATAAGAGAAGACACATTTCATATCTGATCTCGGGTAAAAAGACATAAACACTTTTTGCTTAAATGGGAACATTTATTTCTGTCTCTACTACAGAAAACGTACGAAATTAGGGTGGTAAGGCTTACGGAGCAAGCGAGTATTCGCTTCCCATCATGTCTCTTATTTCCGCCCACAGCAATATGAATGAAAACCGTCCTCTCATATGACTATGCTGTGTAAGTTAACCCTTAATGGTATCTTTGCCACAAGACAAAATGATTAAAAAAGTGCTGGATGCAATAGTGAATTTCAGCTACCTATTAACTTCATGGATTGAAAAAATAATTATATATTTAGTTTGTTATCATTATTCCTCTAAAGTGCTCAACAATCTTGTTGGAGCTATATATAGTTTGAAGCTTCAAACTATATATATATTAAAATTACCATACTGGGTAGTCATCGTCCGGACGCCTCTAAAGTCAAAGTAACAGACGCAGTTGAAAAACAAACAAACGAAAATACTTTCTTTGAAGTTTGTTGTAAGTATACTGTCTATTTCAAGGACATATCATACGTTTTTGGTAAGATATAGTCGTTAATATTTCAAAAACCACAAAAGGGATCTCATACTTTTATTTTTTATACCATACAGACACCGTAGGAGAAGACAAGGATGAAAAAAAAAATAGCTTTCCAGACTTTTTCATCCAAACTATGAAAAAAATAATCCCTTCAGGTTTCGAACTGACGCTCTCCGGCAAAGCCACAGTCACCCACTAGAAAGAAAGGGAAAAAATCGTCAATATAGTTGGGAAGCGATGATTATACTCACCAATGTAATCGAGCTTCTGAATTATCCTTAACACAATTCACATTAATTTTTTTTGTTATTGTTTTGTTATGAAATTAATTTACAGGAAAAATTATCTCGCTCCTCCTCACCGATTTGAGTGATCGTAGATGTATAGATAAAGTCCAGTTAGCTTAACTCAACATAACTTCACAAATCCGGTGAAAAACAATCATAAAGTTCCGGAAATGGTACTTTCAATCATGTAACAGCCAGATCTAATCGAATCGGATTTGATCTGAAAGGAACGACTGGTTAGTGTTAACATTTGTAACCTCCAGGATAGAAAGAAAATAAATAAAAAACCTCAAAAGACAAGCATTATATGACACGCACGGGCGTGATGAGGGGAGAACGTCTCTTCCACATCATTACCCTCTCAGGCATTATGACGCTGATCGTTGTAGCTCTCGCTCAGACGGCCAGCGGTGACCACTAGCAGTTTTAGTTTGGCTTTTTACCCCTCGCTCTCTCGGCCTCCCTCATGTACGGGCCAGTCGGGTGCTTTTTAGCTGTGACTTTGTCTGTTCACTACCCGAGGTGCGTGCCGCCTGGGTTGAGTTTCAGGCTGCCGTGAAAGCGCAAAGCGAGAAAGTTTGAGGAAGAAAAAAGCGGAGGTCTAAAACGATCTGTCTTTATCTCACAAGAAGCGAGTGAGGGAAGGATCGCATGGCTGGGCAAGAAAGATTTTGGGATAAGGATAGATGGAAAGAAAAGTAAACAAATTTGTTGGGATTACAAACATGAGAAAGCAGAGACTCTGAGCGTTTTATTTTCAAATCTTAATCCATGACAATAAAAAGCTTCATATTTGTGAAAAGAAAACAAAATGCACCATCAGATAGTTAAAAATAACAACAGCAGCAGGAGTAGAGGTAGCAGCAGCAGCATTGATATATACAGATCAATTTGTCCTTATCTTCATCATATATATATATATATATATATATATATATATATATATATATATATATATATATATATATATATATATATATATATATATATATATATATATATATATATATATATGATGAAGATAAGGACAAATTGATCTGTGCAGCTATCGTAAAAGGCAACGCGAATAGTTTCATGGTAGTTGTTTAGCTTTTTTTTGTTTCATTCTTTTTTTTTTCTGTCTATGGCTCTATGTATTTATGTTTTTCAACCTCTGAAACCTCCACTGCCACATCTAAATCTACTTCTTTCACAACTACTACTTTTACTGCAACTACTACTACTACTACTACTACTACTACTACTACTACTACTACTACTACTACTACTACTACTACTACTACTACTACTACTACTACTACTACTACTACTACTACTACTCAATAGCTGCACAGATCAATTTGTCCTTATCTTCATCATATATATATATATATATATATATATATATATATATATATATATATATATATATATATTTCTTCTGCACTGGCTCTTTTCTGAAATCTCTTTACCCAAAAAGTGAATGGGGATAAGGAGCAAAATAGTCCAAGGATGAAACAGGAAGGTTACATTATCTGTTTGTCGTTATCTTCCCATCTTCAACCCATTTTAAAGCTATGCCGCTTTTTGGTCTCATTATTTCTCTCGCTTTATGAAGCCATTTGTGTTTGGATGATTAGGCATGGAAATAATTGAGAGAAAAAGATGGCAGGGACGAAAATAGAGAGAGGGGGAGGCAAACAATAGGCTGGTATGCAGATCAATTATATATTTGTGAAAATATAACTAAAAAGAAAGAGACATATAAATGGATAGAATAGAAAGATAGAAAGCTAAATTGACACAAAATGGATAAATAGACAGCAAAGCAGAAAGACAGAAATACAAAATAGATAGAGAAAGCAAGACAGAGAGAGCAAGAGATAGAGAGAGCAAGAGAGAGAGAGAAAGCAAGAGAGAGAGAAAGAGAGAGACAGAGAGACAGAAAGAGAGAGAGACAGAGACAGAGACAGAGACAGAGACAGAGAGGAGAGGAGAGGCAGGCTTTCTTCAGCTGGGTTGAAAAATTGATATCTGGAAGTAAATATTTCAAAGTAAATAAGCCCTTTTACTTGAACTGAAGAGGGCATACAGCTTTCAGGTCTTTGCTCTTGAATCGAGCTTACGGTCATGAGAAGCACTTTAAACAGAGAGATATACACTGTGTGCATAACATGACCATATGCTATCTTCAAGGTCAGCAGAATTCGTCTTACCTCCTGCATCTATATCTCCCCTCACCAAAGATTTAGACCCTCCATCTTAGTCACCATCGCGTCATAAAAGAATCTCATGTTGCAAAAAAAAAAATTATATATATATATATATATATATATATGTATATATATTCAACCAACTCTGAATTAACAAATGATTCAAAGCGTACAGCAATGTTATTTTGATTTCTTTGAATACTGGTTGAACGAATGAATAAAGATTTTTGGACCTGCTAATGTGCTCAATATGGGAAGACTGGTGTGGCTTAGTCCAATCTTACTCTGATCAAGACAATGAATGCTTTGTATTTATGAAAGACTAATATCCATTACTGCAATCCCTTATAACGTTCTCGGCATGTGTCGACAAACTAACGAGTCATTATAATTATACCGTAAAGCGTTAGTTTTCAAGATACGGGTCTGGTTCATTTGATTTCTAAAGAAAGAGCAACGGATTTCAGAGAAATGTTATGGGCCTTGTGGGCCATCCTTTGTGGCCATACCAAAGTAATGAGCAAAAATTGCAAAAAAACAAAAAACAAAAAAACAAACAATCGTAATCAGTGAAGCTTGAAACAATTTAGCCTATTTTTGTCAGGGTAGTTGTTCTTAGTGGATTTGTCGATTGCAAAACCAGCTCAAGTGTTCACACGGTAGAACACTGTATTATCGATGTGAAATAAACTGAGAGATTGAATTAAATCAAGCAAAATTAAGTCGAATTAAACGGTTCACTGACTTTTTTTTCTTACCCGTTTCCTCAGTTGGGATAGATTATCTGCTTCAAATGGTTGTAGGTGCCTACAAATTTGTTCATCTCAAAGGCAGTTTGTGTAACTTCACAAGTCTCTCGTGGAAAGCAGTGATATAAGACAACCGTCCCATGAAGTGACTTGTTTTAAAGATAACCACCCTGAACTATGAAGGGACTAAAACTTTTGCTAATGACTAAACTAGCACCTGGTTATATTTTTCAGTACTCTACAGTAAAAAAAATACCGATGTTTACCTGAAGAAGATTAAGAACTCACCTGTACTGTAAAACATTTGTAGAACTCATTAGTGTCTCAGGTAAAAACGAGAGTAAGGGTCAACCATTTTGTACAAAACTTAATTCTCATAAGTACTCAAAGGGCATCATAGGCCCTCTTTAAAATACAAAAGAAGGCCAATAAATTTACTGATTCCATTATGAAAATAACAAAACACTAGCTTTGAACAACCGAGTGTCATAAAAGCAGAGGTGATTTTCGATTTTTTTTTATTTTGCCTTCAACTCATGTATACTATTACTGAGTGAAAAATGGATAATCTAAGACTTAACCCTTCACAGCAAGTTAAAATTCGAATTTCCACCTCCTAATTCCAAGGTCGAGATGTATATAATCATTAGACCTCTTTGTCAGATAATTAAAGTTATGTACTTTAGTTACTGCATTCTCTATCGAATGATCTCAGTAACTACACAATTTATATCATATTAAATAACATAATAATTTTATATTGTAAATGCTTATGTTCATAATTAGTCTATTTAAGCTTTTTTGGTTGCGATTGGGAACTGCATCTATGTTTAAAATCCATTCTCGCTCTGACCTGCACTTTCCAGGTTGGGGTATGTTCGCCAATTATATTCTCTATAGATTTATAATCACTTAATATTCTATTTATACATTTTTTAACGAGGGAGTTAACAAAGAACCCTGATTTTCAGATTTAATATTTCTCAAATATTTAAGGATATCATATTTTGTTAAAGAATAAAAATTAATTTTTCAGATCTGAACCATTCAACCTCAATTTAGTCATTTTTTTTAACCCTTGATCCATTAACACCTGGCAATTTTTGAATATATAAGGTTTGTCGCAAATTTATCATGAAAATAAACGGGTCTCAAATCAAGATTAAATGAATAAAATAAATTTTCTTCATAATTGTTTTTGCTGTGCAGACTTACTTCGCCCGTTATATTGTCAAACAATCGATTTTTTCTCAGTCTCTAATCACTGTTTTGGGGCCCTTCTTTCTCTAAAAATAACTTTTCTCATTAGGTATACAAGCTGAAAACCTCGTTTTACAAACGGGAACTTATTTTCCGGGCTGGGGTGCGTGTGTGTATTAAAGAGGCTTACAAATGGTCTTGATATATTTTCCTTTTGCATGATCCAGATATATGCCTTCACCTATCCACCATTATCTAGATTCTAGAAACCTCGATAATTAGCATTCTAAACACAAAATTTAGATATGGAACTCAATTCGTACTTTCAATTTCAATCGTGCCTTTTCTGCACAGTTGCACTTACAGGAAGTAGTTGCTCATTCATCTTTTTCTTTTAAGAAAATAATAATCACATTTTTACCTTTCATTTCGAAAAACACTGTTTTGCTGAAAAAAAAAAATAACACAACTCCAATTTTTAGAGCAATTTATAAAAAATCTGACGTTCCTTTGTGGTCTAGAAATGCTCGGTTAGATGGTCCTCATTTTTCACCTAGCTCCATTATATATAGAATGATGTTGCAAAAAAGAGTTGTCCCGAAAATCCAAACATAGCTCTCTTATCTTGAAAGAGATTAACGGCAGCTTTAGCCTGTCTGGTCAAGACATGATGATATCCATCAAGAACCCTGGTCTGATTAGATTGGATGGACTTATCTTCGACCTTTTTAACCTGAAGATCATTACACGCAGTAGGAACATAAAGCATGTCCCAAAATGTATACTTGAGACATCAATTAAGACATGTACTTTTGTAAAAGAAACATGTTATTGTTTATAGTATTAGTAAGATACCTCCGCCAATTGGCTGAAGAACTAGACTGTTAGTTCGAAACCTGGCTTACGCTATCTGGTAGTGTTGAGGTCAGATCTCGTCTATAAAACCGTGTCATGGGTTAAACAGGATCCCTATTATGGTGTGAACGTAGAATAATCACATTGCACCTAGCGTTTGCTTTCGGGTGTGGAAAGAAGCAGTTTTTACCTCCTTTTCTATGTGATAATTTCGACGCTTAAAGGCTCATCTTCAAGAGAGGATCTAGAAACAAATATTTTATCAAAAGGAGATGATACAGCATATCCGTTTACGATTTCTCACAATCAAAACAGTTTGCTCATCCTAAATGCCTGATTTCTTCACTAAGCTCGTAATATTATCTTTCAACAAAACGGAACGGAACAATAGTAGAATCATTTTGTATGTGGTTGGCGCATGACAAATAATGACAATATAATTTGTAGCTCTGTCTTAACTTCACCGTTATCATGTGGAGTCAACCCATATGTTACATGAAGAGAATGGTAAATGAATTAATAGTCGTTCTAATTTTCAGGTAGATAAATCTCATTATTATGATAATTGTTTAAGCCAAAAAACCTTTCTGAGTCCTTGTAAGCAAATAAAGGTCCGTAAGGCATACGCTTGAACTGACTTGCTAATGTGAGCTTCATATTGTGGAAATCGCTCTACGTTAGAAACTCATTTTGGCACGCCCTAGTGCAACTGAAAACATTTTTTCTACACATTTGTAAATTGAAATGTGTATAAGCAGGTAGCAATTTGAAAAGTATAACTTTCTACTGCAAAAGTACAAAAGGAGAGCTGTCCGGATGGAAAAAAATGACATTATCAGAATGCCACTTTTTCTTGTGTTTTGACTTTTTTTTCCATTTGAAATGTTTTGATATTAAGACAATAATATGTATAAATCAAAATATAAGAATTATAATTTTGGATACCGAATGTTGCGATAAGAATTTTAGAAAAATTCATTGAAAGTTTATCAAATGCAAATAAAATGTCAATGTGATAATGTTGACTTTAGTAAAACATGTAACAAGAAACTAAGTGAGAAATAAAAGGCACACAGAGCAAAATACAAATTTAATTGTGAGATGGTGTGAGCAAAATTAGTAAAGAAACGATAAACCATTTCGTGAAGTAAACTTATATTGATTGGTAAAGTATGTGCATATGCCTGTAACATGATCCGACAGTAGTAACATGCATTGTGTTGAACGGCATTTGACGTAAAGTATAAAAAACAAATACTCACCATTTACCACTTATACATGACAGATAATGTATCTTCATGAAAATGGAAATTCAGGGCATTATTCGTGGTAAGCGAGGTTAGAAAGTATATTCTAATTCGTTGTTAATTCCTTGCGAGTAAAGGCCAAACGCGAACAATAGAGAGAAAGAGTCAAAATATTACTTCCCTTAGCAAGGCCGATTTAGTGGTTATAAAACTGTATCATTCATCATCCAACAGCATGGATTACTGTCTCAAGTATATAAAAAAGGATGAATATTTAAAGACCCCCGTGCTCTTATAAGGCGTTATGTGGTGTGAAAAATCCACTATACAGCAACAGCTGTTGGTGCGGCTCAGAGGTTAAAAAGCCCGACGTTTCTTGTTCTCAGGTTGTTTAGAACCAGCAATGACATCGTTACTTTTGCTTTTTCGTCATTTTCGAATATTTAATATGCGCTGTGGCAAAAAAAAAAGTTATGGCAACTGCTGTTCATAGAGAAGGCGCTTATTTCTAGCATCGCCGGTTATTGCGAATAATTGTTGATATTAATGATTATTTAACGCACATATCGATAAGGCAATAATTGTAAAAATTTTTTATTCAAAATTTTTAATAACATGGAACTAGAGTCTACAGGGAAGTTCCTACATTAAATCTAATAAAAATTAGTTACTTTAACTTTGATTCTCATATCGTTGTTTATTTGACAAAATCCATCTACAACAAGGCAATCTCGAATTTTATGGTTCTTCTAAATTATATGGCGTCATATGGTCTCTCTCATATTGTTCTCATTGAGAATCTACTAGTGTGTTAAAGTCTAAAAAAAGCTAAGTACCATATATACGTACGTCAATACTACGTTGATCTATAGTATAAAAATAACATTACTTCGAGCACAATAGATAATGCTGTTCTCTAAACAGATCAACTAAGTCGCGGCCAATACTTAAATAAAAACAATTTAACAATGTCTCTCACAGGGAACGTTTCTTTTCTACTCAATAGGTAAATTAGTTTGTGAAAGGAAGCAAGTGATAGTTGGAATAAGGAAACTGCCCGATATTCTTCGAAAAAAAGAAAACAAAACAAAAAAAAAAGAAGAAGGAAAAAAATGCATCAACGGCCAACAAATATTGAACGTTAACAACTCCGCATGAACATATGAAACCACGGCCTCCACTCCCTCCAAGTCAAAAAACAAGCATTTACCAAAGTCTTCTGTAATATTCTTTGGGAGGCGGCCATTTCAGCGCTTTACTTCGATCTTTGATTTACTGGTGTGAACGAAGCCCTCATTTGACGTTTCGTCATTGTCCAGTCTTATTTTTTATCGTCCTTTCCGGATTCCTGATTGACGAGTGAGCCACCCATTAACCGTTAATATCCTTACATGGTTTTTGTTCCCGTGTTTAATGAACGGTGACCGGGAACTCATTGTGTCTGGGCGGATTTACCCTTCAGCCAGGGTATTAGCCGCCATGGTACCCGCTCTCGCCTCTCTTCAATCACCAGCTTATATATTCAAGCAGGGGCAAACAACGGTTCTTCCCAGATTTACGTCGCTCATTCCATTCGCACCAGATAGACAAATGTTCGAAGGAATATACCGATTTAGTGTGTAATGAAAAGATAGATCTCGATTTCTCATATTAGGACATATGTACAACCAAAACTGGTGAATATTCCGTGAGCAAGAAGTCCCACGTTAAACATCTCCGAGCTGCACACTAACAGAGATATACTTCATCGAAGTGCATCAATGTAGAAGACTCGGTAAAATAGTTATAAAGTTGTAAAAATAGAACTTAATGAGTTTGAGGAATTTCAGACTTTGAATGGGAAATGTAAACGTTTTGAGTTTTAGCTGCATTATATCTTTGGACTGTCTAGAGACTGAAATCTATAACTTAATCATACTTGACTTCAGAGATATTTGACTTAAAATTACAAGTAGAAAAAAGTCAATGTACGTTACATAGGTTGTAGCTTATTTATAGCTTAATGACCTTAGATTCAATGAAAATTGCATCAATA
>JAWDGP010002623.1:295000-447500 GCA_033675545.1 Elysia crispata | reverse complement strand
TTAATCAAAGAGAAGAACTCAAATCTGGGGCATTGGGTGAAATTGGCACTGAGTGGAAGGCCAGTAGGAACCTGACATATTCGCCTTTCTCTCTCTCTCTCTCTCTCTCTCTCTCTCTCTCTCTCTCTCTCTCTCTCTCTCTCTCTCTCTCTCTCTCTCTCTCTCTGTGTGTCTCTCTCTCTCTCTGTCTCTCTCTCTCTCTGTCTCTCTCTCTGTCTGTCTGTCTGTCTCTCTCTCTCTCTCTCTCTCTCTCTCTCTCTCTCTCTCTCTCTCTCTCTCTCATCGAATTCTTTCTCAGCGTATCTGGTTCCCAATTATTTATGTTTTTCCTTTCATTCATTTATACACCTATCTACTAACCTGTCTTTTCAGTATGTAGCTATATTTGTAGATTTATAACCATCTTTCTATCTATTTATGTATGTGTCTATCTATTTATCATTCTATATAAATTATACAAATTTATATAATTTTTAATAGAACCGTTTCTTTGCGAATTATACATCTATTCACTTATCTACCTATCTTTTGATTCATGTATCTATCCATCATTTTATCAATCTATTTTATCCACGCTTATTAAATAAAGATCCATTTTCTGTGAATAGACTATAATCCACGGAAACCTTTTTTGAATTGTAACCTACCAATTTACCCACACCAATGCATGTTGTCAATTTCAACACTGTGTTATGTGAGATAAAAGAATCTCATCGCAACAGTAATAAGAAACATACATAGAACCTGTTAAATTTTATATGCCCAATTTAGACATCATACTTTTGTTTGCTATTACGCTCTTTCTCTCTACCTAACCCCTCTCTCTTTCTCTCTGCCTTATTCTCTTTTTGTTGTTTTATCTATTAAAGCTTCATTATATTTATTATATTCTATTCCCTATCCCTCCTGTCTCTATCTATCCGAATCTCTTTCTTCATCTCACTATTTCTTTTTCCGACTTTTCTCTGATACGCAGACTCACTGTGAGGTATTAATAACTAATTTCGCTCACATCGATTTCTTTCTCTGTTTTCTTTCTCTTTATTTCTTCTACCATTTTCACAACATCTGCACTTTTTTCTCTGCTCCTGTCTTTCTCTATATTTTCCTACTTGTTTGTCTGTCTTCCACTTTATCTTTCTTTTTCTTTTACCTCTCTCTTTCTGCCATTTTTCCCTTTCTTTTGTCTCCTACCACAATGCTTCAAACACTCCACAGTAATGCCCCTATTACTGGACGTCAATAATTAAGCTTCATCTGTCTGCAGCTGCCGCAGGTTTCATGACTCTGGGAAACCTGGGTTTTCCTGGTTAGTGTGGCATACTTTCAACCAGATAGACTAGGAGCAACGGTTTGATCTATTGATTTATTCTTTCAGTCTTCGCTTCGTTTAAAAAGACAATTAAAGAGAGATTTATCAAACTTTTTAATACCCAATAAGTGCTTGTTATACATGATATGAAAGAACGGTTGAAAGTGAAACCCTACCTTGCACTGGTAAGAATCGATGATTCAAAAAGAATATCATGAAGTAGTTTCAATCTGATCTTTAAAAAAGCAGCTAACTTATTTCAATTAAATTTACGTCAATTTTTTCGACAAGCTAGTTTATCAAAAAAATGAGTTTGACAAAAAAAAAAAAAAACAAAAAACAAAACAAAACAAAAAAACCAATCTATTAAAAGCTAAGTAAAATTCATAATGGCGGGATATGCAAAAGATAATTTTGCAATTTTGCAAAGTAAGAATGAAAGACCATGGAGTTTTCTGCGTAGACTAACGGAAGGCAGTCTTCACGAGTTCGTAAGAACTCAGACAGAAGTGCCAAGAACATCATTTGTGGTGAACAGGACTTATAAAAATCTTTAACCAGTTAGTAAATTACGGAATTTCCTCCAAGTGTGCGGAAATTGATCCCTCACTGTTTATTAGTTTTCACACTCTGTTTCATACTGACACAATGAAATTTATTGGAGTTGGAGGGGATTAATAGAGACCAGACTCCCCATTCAATAATGAACGAGAGATGCTCGAGGAGTATCTTTATATTTGCAGTCTCTTGGCAAGAGACCAACCAACTCGACAATGTGCCCCCCAAAAAAACTAAAAAGAATTGATTGCAATCGCTTAGCATTGTATAACAGTTAACTTTATATATATCTGAACTGGCCTCTTCGAAATATTCATTTGGTTTTCACAGAGGGAGATATCGATCTCCCCTTTTTGATGAGTCAAGTTTAAAAGACTTCATTATTGTACAACAATCTGAAACATACACAGTTTGTAGTTGTAGTTTCAACGAGAGAGAGAGAGAGAGAGAGAGAGAGAGAGAGAGAGAGAGAGAGAGAGAGAGAGAGAGAGAGAGAGAGAGAGAGATTTGATATAATGTCGAAGGTACCGATTGGATGGTCATCAATTGCTTCGAATTTTCTCCCGTAGGAATCCGAGTACCTGTGAAACTTTAATTTTCGCAGAAGTATGTTGATTGTTTCACTGTCTCATTGAACCAAATTTAACTTTTGAGAGTTTATGTTCGAGGTGCATCTAAAATCTTACGGTGCGATTTGCTTGACAAAGAGCCAATGTAAGATTTGTTCAGCAAATAAAGCTATTGTAACCAAATTGAATTGATTTCGATTACCTTCAAGCTGTCAAAATGTAAATATAAACAGATCTACATAAGTCTGATATATAAAAACATGATCCTTGAAACAGTGGGAACCAACGTCTCTACCAAGTGATCACTAAATACTGATGAGGTCCAGCTACCTAATAATTATTTTGTTAAATTTCTAAAGAAAGCAACTCATTTGAAATCTACTGATCCAAAACTGGTATGGGTTCTTACAAAGATGCCTATTCATGGAAGTAGAAATTTTAATATTTTTATAAGTGTAAATTCCCCTCATTACGAATTTTACCAGAAGTTCGACAAATATAATGGTTTTAGTGATCTATCGGACCTTTTTGATCTTTGATATTGCCGATATAGCCGCGCCAGTAAAACAATTTTTTATTCAAAGTGTTATCAAATGGTACGCTGATTAGCTCCTTAAGAATTGAGAGGTTGAAAGTTATCAAAGAACAAAAAGAAAGAGGCTCAAGACAATTCGCGGTTGTAATAGCATGGTCACTTGTCTTATAGTTATAGCAGTCGGATGAGTGCTCAGATGACATTCTTGCTTTAGACAATACTCAACATACTAAGCTCACCAAAATCTGTGAAATGGGCATATGACATCTCTCATTATGAAACGTCCACGATCTATATATAAGCTTTTCAACAGTTACTTTGCACCCTTAGATGGACATGCAAAGCTCAGCTTGAGAGCAATAAGTGTAGATTAAGAGCCTCAAGACAGGGGAATTGTATCAAAAGCGTTATACACAATGGTTGTGCTGTAGTTGATTAGATAAATACTATATATATATATATATATATATATATATATATATATATATATATATATATATATATATATATATATATATATATATACATAGATAGATAGATAGATAGACATAGAAACATAGATAGATGGATAGAGACACATGTTTAAGTATACACAGAGATAGTTAAATCACGCCTTGATAAAGGCCCAAAGATTTTAACTTTTAAAGAACGGATCAGCATATATATATATATGGCGGGCAGTAACTCGTCCAGGCATGAATTAAAAAAAAAAATTTCAAAAGTTATATTTTTTTGAGAATTATGTATTGTTATTGTGATAACGCTTTTAAATCATTTCTCCTCTAAACTATCTGGATGGATTTACCCATATCATCTAACACTAAAAGAGACACAAATCCCAAATAACATCCTTGATTACATCAACTTTATAACTATATTTTCATTCTTAAAAATGCATATGGGTAAATGAGATGAATGTTTATAAATGTTTAAGCTTATTGTATTAAAATTTTAGTAATTTATTTCAATAGCAGCCTAACAAATTTTGTTTCATTTTCCAGAATTATACTACGCATAAAAATAATTACAAGTCCTTTTCTATCTTCTGTTTTACTTTGCGGCAATGCCATAAACAACTATTCTTTTCAAACCCGCCGGGGGTTTTAAAAATTCATGGTCTCAGAAATGACTAGAGTAGTAACTCTAATGTTAACTATCACCTAAGGCTCCCCCAAGGTCTTACAAAGTAACGTTTAGAGAAGTGAGAAACTTAAAAGAAGGAGGAAAGGCAAGGTACCGGTATGAAAGTTTTACGCGCTATTCGATGTTTATCCCATGATAGAGTGAAAGCCAACCTCGATACTTAGGTGTTGGAGGAAAATGCGGGATATCGATATAAATTATTTTTTTAGAAATCTCTCGTCTTTACCATCAATTTGTTGTGTGGCAACAACCTGAATCAATTTTTTTTGTTTATACATAGCACCTTGTCATGCTGATTGCAACAGATAGATCATTTCATAAGGTTATTCAACTGTGTGTAGGTGATTTGACAGTTAACATACACACACATACTCAAACGCAAAGATGAGATTGAGGTACGGTAACCAATTCGTTGTACAGAAAAATTTTCGTAACTTACTTGATTACCGATTTGCTACCTGTTTAGTTTGAAATAGTATGAAGGTAACGTTACCCAACCTACCAGAATACACGCTGAGTAAGATAAGGACACAATGTATTACCTGCTATGTGAAAAAGGTATTAGAAAAAAAAACTCTTTTTATCCATTCATTGCAATATTATTCTTTGTGTAAAAACAATGACATGTGAGGTTCCTCATTCTACAACCTTTTACAAACTTATGAACCAAAGCGTTATCCTCTATATGATTAGCTCTCTTATTGTAAGCTCAGGCCAGTAGGAGTATATATATAAAGTAAATTCAGCGCATTTTTTATACTGGTGTGGGAGACAGTTTTCTTTCATTTTTTCACATTTATTGAGTTTGATTCTGTTGTGAAATTTTCATGAAGCAGATCATCTAAAACTTTACATTTTAGACGACTGAACTATCTTAAAAATCGCCATTACTTTAGGCTAAACTGTTATTTTCAATGCTACTAAGTAGCTTAATCTGGCAAACCAAAACTGTAACAATCATCACATTTTAGACCTCAAGTCAACCTTGAGGAGACTATTCAGATCTCCCAGGGGATGAGGTAAAAAGAGACGGGTGCCTCGACCACACTGTCAGGTGTTGAAATGAAGTGATGAGTGATAACGTCTGGCTTGTCATTTAATCATGGCATAACAGTTACTGTTGCTGTGGGCAGAGCCAGGCACTGGCAGGCAACTAGGGAAAATTGTTTTACTGGCAGGGGTTCCTCACCAGCTCTGTGAAATAGAAAGAGAGAATGATATTAGTTTACCCTCGCCATAGTCAAGTTAGGTCCGATTTTGGTGAGTTCAAGAGAAGAAATGAATAAAATGGTTTTGATAAAAATAGAATGCGATTTGGTTTGTTGATGATTGTGTTTATATGCATGATGTTGATGTTGATAGTGATGAAGATGTACGGGTAAATCAGCTGTTCAATTACTGTCGTATTAACAGTTTAAAATTTTGATAAAGGGAAATAACTTCCATTTTAAAATCGGAGTGATTTAGGACAAGTAAATAAATTATTAAGAATTTATCCTTAACATGACATTTTAATTCTGATTTGCCTCGGACCTTAACAAATAAAACCAGCACAAAATCAAACATATAGCCTTCCTGATCTTGATGGGTACCGTGTTAAATCGTTTGAATGTAACTCTTTTCTCTTTATGTGAAATATTCAGTTTTATGGCATTTAAAAGAGAACAAAAGACTAAAAACCTTTATAAACTCTCTTCGAAAGCATTGAAAAATTCATAAATTCAATGCAATCTTCCAGTGTCATACTAAAAAGATAGATTACTTGTTGAAATGAGTAATTAGAAAGGAAAAAAAAGAATTATACCATTTCAATGGCAGTGTTTACTCGACACATCTTACTTATTTATAGACAGAAGACGCTACAATACTAAAGGAGCTTAAGTTGTAAAAATCTTTACCAGAAGAAGTCAGCAACAAGCATTTTCAATATATTTATATAGCATTATACCTCTCAAACTGAAGAGTTTGCTTTTCCCGCGGTTTCAACATGCCTTATCGTGTTACCTCGTTTGCCCATCTCTGTCTATTTTATATGAAGTATGTGTGTGGGCCTAGTTAAAGTTTCTTTCTCTACTTGCTTACACATTGATTTTGTTAAACTATGTATTTTGAGGTTCTTTATCCTGACTCCTGGAAGTCTTTCAGTCTCAGATGTGAAAGCTATGAATATAACGTTTGCAATGTAAAATAAATTTATAAGTCCAGCAACAAAATTAACATTAAATTATTACGACCACACATGAAGATGTGAGGATTACATATTTATTTTTTCAAAGCACTCGGCTATTCATACAATGTTATACCGTAGATAAATTTTCGTCACGATGCGACATGGCAGGTTTTTTTTATTTTAAATATTTTTGTCACTTCAAGAAAAAACTGTTTTCATCGAGAAAATCCTGTCGACGTGGAAAAACGTAAGTATAGTTATATGCCCCCATAAATTTCAAATTAAATGGATAATGTAAAAAAATTACGTTGCATTTATCTTCAAAAGTAATTTTCTAAAAACAATTTTAATGAAGAGAACCGAAAGATTTTTTGCAAAGGTTTAGTAAAGTTTATTGCCTGGAGCCCAAAATAAATGAATAAATAATTTCACTTTGGCGGGGTTTTCCCAGGTGACACACAAATTTCGAAATTATAATTGGGATGACTTTTAAAATCCTTGCAGTCTTACGCAGCTTCGATTTAATGTACCTTTTCTATTTCGTTATGCTCTTATTTATTCATGCATTCTCTAAAAGCACAAAAGATTCGTTTACTTTTACAAAAACTCCTTTCAAGCCTTTTAAAAAGAAATTTAATCGTGCTATTTTCACAAAACATTTACGACGTTCAATAAAGATCCATTCGTGGCTCTTACCCAAAATTCAATATACCGTAAAACAATCGTAAATTCCAACGCACTGTTATTTTGAAATGTTTATATCTTATATGTTTATATAGTAAGATTCACTCATTTTTACTGTCGAAGTATTCAAGCATTTACAGTCACTATGAGACTTATCATCATCATCATCATCATCATCATCATCATTATTATTATTATTATTATTATTATTATTATTATTATTATTATTATTATTATTATTATTATTATTATCGTTATTATTATTACTCTTATTCTTCTTCTTCTTCTTCTTCTTCTTCTTATTATTATTATTATTATTATTATTATTATTATTATTATTATTATTATTATTATTATTATTATTATTATTATTATTATTATTATTATTAACATGTTGTGTATTATGCAATTGTGCAGTTATAAGAAATTTAAGGTCTAAAACTCTTCCAGACTTATTTGTTGAATTAATGCGTACCCAATATGATTAAAGTCAATTAGCTGTGCAGAAATCCTCCTCATGAGCTCACCCCGTCGTTCATTCTCTATACAATACAAGAAAGTAATAAAAACCCTCGTTCAAAGATTGTGCTAATAGTCTCTATTTCAAGACTTACAATAAAGCTCGCCTTAACAATAATATATTAAAAAAAACAGTCTTCGGCTATGCGGTTATCAATAATGAATAACAGCGGCAAGGACAAATCTATAGAAGACAAAAGATTGAATCAACATTCTATTTAGAAAGTATTAGAATAAAAATAACCTCAGTCTCAGTAGCAAGAATCTCCTTGGAGCTTGGGTACGTCTTTAAAAACTCCCTCTGGAGACCTACAGGCTGTCGAAATTTTCCCAGTCTCAGTAGTCAATATTTCCTCAGTGTAAGCCGTTGCCCATTAAACCTTGATAGAATTAGGAAACGTGCTTTTGCCAAAGACCTATGTATAGATTTATCCTCTGAATTCCAACTAGCAACCTCATGGTAGCATTTCAGAAATCCTAACAACAAAACTAGCGACGACGTCAGAGAATTTATTGACCAAAAGCATTGATTGTGAATTTTTGCAATGGAACGCTATGTGAGCATGTGATTCATATCTGGCTACAGCGCTACTCTATCAATCTTCTATCGCCCCATTGTGATATTGAAAACCGTGTATAAACTATAAGTAAAGTAATAAAGCCACAAGGCTAGATATATATATATATATATATATATATATATATATATATATATATATATAGCCGTGAGCAATCAATGAAAGGTCTTAAAGCATGATCATAATGATCTTAATAATATAATTTTCAGTTATCCTGCAATCAATCACGATGCAAATGAGTGTAGGAGTGCACAGAATTGTATTATAGTCGACTTGTAGGAATTTCATTATCATAAAATAAAAGAAATAATAAAGTTGATTGTAAGAAATATTTGACACAATGAATTCATGATCTTCAAGTAAAAATGTAATAATAATAGTTATACTATTAATAATACCTTTCTCACTAATAGCGCTAAAAACAGAAATGATTAAAATGATAAAAAGAATAATGAAAATAATAACAATGATGATGATGATGATGATAATAATAATAACAATAACGACAATAACAACAACAACAACAACAACAACAACAACAACAACAACAACAACAACAACAACAACAACAACAAAATTGGCAGTTTGAATTTCAATGACACTTTTCTTTCCATTCTAATGATATGATAAAATAAAATGTCACCATCATCATCATCACTATCATCATATTGTTTTCCTTTTCGTAGAAAAAGCAATTCAAAAAACAATAATTATATTAGACTATTTTTTAAAACAACTGACAGGCAAAGAGAAAACTAAATGAACCTTTGAAACGGTAAACAGATGAGACTTAAATTGCTATGCAAATAGATGATGAAATTTTTTTTTAGATTATTTTTTTTTTAAGTCTGGTTAGGCACCGCCGCTATTACTCCAAATAACAAAAAAAAATTCTTCTATTATTTATACTTTAGATTGCTGAGGGAAATGAAAATGAATGATCGTTAAAAGCACTTCCTGGTATTAGATCCGATCCATTGCCTTCGGGAACAATCACTGATGCAAAATGTTTTTACCTTCTGGGCTTTTGTATCCGGTTCAAATCAATTTTCATATTAAAGGATTTGAAAGAAAACTTGCATTTTCTTGAGAGAAAATTATCAATTTTGTGGGATTTATAAAAAAAATAATCTAAGGTTTTAACGGCAGTATTGCTAGTCTTTTATCTTCAGCTTTTTTTATATAAATGAATTGAGAGTACGAGTCAAACACTCTTCAATTCACGTTCAGGCAAATATTTAGAAATAATCTTAAAGCTCTGAATCTTGAAGGCTTTGGAAGCAATCATAATGAATAGTTCGATGTTGTTTCATTGATGAACTGTCTGTTTCCTTACACAAAGGAAAAACAATAATCATATTTTTTTCAAACTAATTTTCACTTGAAACTTATTTTTTTTCTTCTAAAAGATGATTTTGTATCGCACTATGCCTGCACGTTTTATACTATGCCATTTTACTTCCTCTTTCCGGATTTCAAACAAAATGCATCTATGGATCATTCCTTTCATAAGAGGCGGACCTGATAGAAACATGCTAGTTAAATCGATAAATTGATTCACTGATAATGATTTGAGATTAATGTAATGCGTTTCCAGCACCAATCTGTCCATAACGGTACAGCTGTAAAGGGGCAGCTTTAAAACCTATACTCCGCCGAAATTAAGATTCGATCGCGTTTGGGCCGGGGAAAGTTCTTGCGCGTTTACATGGTGGTTGCTGTGCCACTCAACCGCTCTGCTCAATGCTCGTCAAACTCGGTTCTCTTGGCGAAAATGCCACCAAGCATGTAAAAGAATCGGTAACAACATCCTGGGTCAGGGTTTATATGGGCGATAGTTACTTACATTTTGACCATCTTCCGCAGTATCGAATCACAACGCTGAAACATGACACTGATTGATGTTTTAGTAACGTTATATTTCCATGCTTGTAGCTCATATACATCTGATTGAGAGATCATATTGCACAAGTAGTTGGATAGCACGTTCATTAGGCATATCAGTATTAATATAAAACCTAATGGCCGGCCGCTGTCCTAACTATTTTTAAATCCTGCAATTAGGCTATTCAAAGACGTCTTATTCTTAAAAAAGGACAAATTGATCTCACGTCTTTTCACCTTCAACAGTTACACTCTTTATGCTTACAAGCGGAAAGACGAGTTGTCATGAAGTACGGTAATAGGTAAATCATTATTGTGTAAATTTCAACCTCTATTTGTGTCTATTGATACATTAGTATGTGTAGAGTTTTTGCTCTGTTATATGTCAAGCGGTTACACAACTTTTAAAAATGGTTAAAATCTTCATGCATAACAATTAACATAGAGGGGAAACTCAATACTGAATATTTCACCTGGCAGGCCTCAACACATGAGGGCAAACTGTTTTTATAGTATTATAGTGCGACCACTTTACACCGTGACTATCAGGCTCTGTCTATGGCCGGGTACCAATGATTTAACAGACTGACTGAGAAAATAGAATTTTACTTGCTTTCCAAAGTTGTGGTAGGTATCGGAAACTTAACCGCAACATCCCGAATTCGATACGGTAATCTCTTTTCCATGCTTCCCCCTGTTAGATTCCAAATGGTTTATATCAGTGCTCGGTTATTTATGGCTGCCCAATCAAATAATTTTTCTTTTTGTAGTTTAATGATGAAGAAATTATCATTGGTGATGATCAAGTTTATTTTCACAAAGAGCTTTCAATCAAAGCCATTTTACCTGGGACCGTAGAAGCTCTTGAACACCAATTAATGTAATTATGTTCCTATCTTACCTACAATACTACGAGGTCTTATCTATCCATTCCAAGAGTAGCCCCCGCATCATATCTTCATTTCTCTCGGTTCTTTTCTTCTGCTCCCTACCGCGCCCTTCTGTTGAAGAATATCGTCTCGCTATCTTCTTGTCTGTCTTTCCCTGGATCTTGCCCCATTCCGAGGCTGCCAGTCGGTGATTCTTTTTGTCCATCTATTGTCATTTATTCTTGCGCCATGGCCAGCCCAATTTCCAGTTCTGTTGGGCCACAAAGTCTACTAAATCCTTTAAACGTGTTTGTTTTCTCATGTCTTGAAAAATACAGTGTAGCATTTTATATTGTATTTTAAGCTTTAGCATCTTTCTTAACACATTTCTTTGCGCCGTTCTTCATCTTTGGGCGAGTGCATTAGTAAAGGACCACGTATGACATCCATATGCACTACTGGACATACGCATCGATCGGACACCTGTCTTTTCAGAGATCGCAGCATTCTTTCATTCATGAAAATTTCTCTATTTTTACCAAAGAGGCTCCAACGCCATCGTACTGTTCACGTTGTTTCTTCCTTTGCTCGCAATTGCACCTAGATAACCTGTTTTCAGCGCATTTTCCAATAATAAGAAGAATAAAGCAAGGAGATCCCATCTCACCCAAGCTCTTCATTGCAACGATTGAAACGATTTTCCAAAAAGCAGAAATCACACACTGCAAAACACTCACAAATTTAAGATTTACCGACGACGCAGCTCTCCTAACAGAAGAAACAACTCAAATAAAACTGTGAAGTGAGTAAAGAAATATGACTATAATGTACAAAGGAAAAACAATGCATGACAGATTTTATACAGAACCAAGCAATGTGTAAAGATAAAGGAGAAAAATAAGTAGCTACAGATAACTATCTAGGAGATACAACAAAATAAGAACATTTGCAACAATGGTTAAATCAGTTTCAAATTAGTTAATACTGCAAAAAGAGCTTTTTTTCGTATTTCCCTTTCATTCCATTATTCGATATAGCCTGTCTACAACTAGGAGATCTCATATCTTTTTTTTTGTATCAAACTAGACCCCGTTGGCAGGGTGAAACTTGAAGAGTTGAGACTCCAAACTCAGTCATTGACAAACTCCGCGAGTTTGAGAATGGAAGGTGTAACCCCCCTGCTGTTATCTTCTTTTATAGAGAAATTTATCCGCTTTTAAATCCTTTTTTCAGAAGAGAGAGAGAGAGAGAGAGAGAGAGAGAGAGAGAGAGAGAGAGAGAGAGAGAGAGAGCGACAGATAGTGAGACCAACAGATAGAGAAAGAAATATAGAGAGAAGCTGGACGCTGAGGTGATAACGTCCGCTATGTGTCGCGAAAAAATTGAATTAAAAAAGCGAAAGGTTTAGACGAAAGGCCCAGATATGAAAATCCTTGTCCTAGTATCTAAAGTACATGTACTGAGAAAGTCACTTTTAATTATCTGCCATGTTGTGGGTGGAGAGAGGGGAGTACCAACTATAGTCTTCTATAGTCATTTAGGGGTAAAAATAGAGATAAAAATCGACATAGGCACAGACTTATTGTAGAGAAAGGATATATATACACAGACAGAAAGACAAAGAGGGATAAATGAAGAAAAGGAGATTAGCATAACAGAGGGAGGAGGAGGCAGGAAAGGACAGTGTTAGAGCTACTGGGTAAAAAAAAAGAGACCGATTCACAGGAAGACAAAGACATACGATAGCTGGAGAGGTTTTCTAGAAGAAAGATGGGATGGGAGAGTTTGAAAACGACGTTTTTTTTTTCCTAATAATAATTGTGATTACCCTTCCTTCCTCCCGCCTCCTTTTTTATACACAGACCCCTCTCTTTCCAAACGCCTCCTTTTTTATACACAGACCCCTCTCTTTCCAAACGCCTCCTTTTTTATACACAGACCCCTCTCTTTCCAAACGCCTCCTTTTTTATACACAGACCCCTCTCTTTCCAAACGCCTCCTTTTTTATACACAGACCCCTCTCTTTCCAAACGCCTCCTTTTTTATACACAGACCCTCTCTTTCCAAACGCCTCCTTTTTTATACACAGACCCCTCTCTTTCCAAACGCCTCCTTTTTTATACACAGACCCCTCTCTTTCCAAACGCCTCCTTTTTTATACACAGACCCCTCTCTTTCCAAACGCCTCCTTTTTTATACACAGACCCCTCTCTTTCCAAACGCCTCCTTTTTTATACACAGACCCCTCTCTTTCCAAACGCCTCCTTTTTTATACACAGACCCCTCTCTTTCCAAACGCCTCCTTTCCCCCTACCTTTAGGTTTCTATTCTTCAAGATGTAGACACATCAAGCTAAGCTTTACCGTAACAGCATTATTTCATTGCTCTTTCGTCAGTATTCTCTGATCTTGGGCACGATTTCTGAACAATTTTTTTTAATTTAAAACGGACATGTATGATTTAATCATAGACACACTGTTTATAAACATTCTGGAGTTTTGGTGGTGCAGCTAACTAATTTGAGAAATTTTAACTTTCTAAAACTGCATGAGCTTGCTCTATGTCATTAAATTGAGATGGAAAAAGCATGACTAATCCCTGTCAATACAAACTTTAAAAATGTGATAAAATTACAGTCTCATATGTGCTCGATAATATGTTAACCTTTTCAAAGGCAATACGATCAAATTTCATAAAAACAAAGTTTGAATGTACCTGTGGTTTCTTGTGATTATCCTAACTGTATATGTAAATAATGATGATGCCAATATGTATAAGATTAAGAATATCATTGAGAATAATAATAATAATAATAATAATAATTATTATTATTATTATTATTATTATTATTATTATTATTATTATTATTATTATTATTATTGTTATTGTTATTATTATTATAATAATAATAATAATAATAATAATAATAATAATAATAATAATAATAATAATAATAATAGTAATAATAATAATAATAATAATAATAATAATAATAATAATAATAATAATAATAATAATAATAATAATAATAATAATAAAACTCATAGTAATAATAATAAAAAGTAATCATAGTACTTATAGTAGTAACAGCAGAAGAATTTAGGTACTTTAGGTTTTATGGTCTTTATTTGCAGTTCCTCCGAGTTAACTTCTCTCAGCATCTTTATTTAAAAATGATATGATAAAGCAAATCAATTTTGGTTCGGGGAAAGAATAAAGAGAAGTTGGGTGGAAAGAATATAAAGTTTTTTTGAGAAAATGAATAAATGATGACAATGTAAGAAAAAAACGAATTAAAAAAAAAACGGCAGCAGAAGAAGTAGTAGAAGTTGTAGTAGTCTAGTAGAAGTAGTCGTAGTGCTACTACTACTACTAGTAGTAGTAGTAGTAGTAGTAGTAGTAGTAGTAGTAGTAGTAGTAGTAGTAGTAGTAGTAGTAGTAGTAGTAGTAGTAGTAGTACTAGTAGTAGTAGTAGTAGTAGTAGTAGTAGTTGTGGTAGTAGCGGCAGCAGCATTAGTAGATCTAGAGGAGGCAGACCACTGAGTGAATTATAAGTAAAAATTATATGAGCTAGAGCTTTAAGTAGTGACCATCTGTGATTAGAATAAGACTTAGTTTAAGTCGAAATATGGTCAAAAAATGCTTGTCATGATGGAATTAGAACCATTGATTTACTAATTTTTCGTTATTTTCTTTAGTTTCTATTGCCATTGCTTAAACCTTTATTCTTGTTTTATCAAAATCTGTTCTTCAGCAGACTTTTTTCCATGTCAAGATTCACAAAAAGTAATTGATGAATCTCCATGAAACTTTGCGCACCTGTTCTATACCATCCTAGAAAGATTCTATAAGTAGTAACAATGTATAATTTATAATATTTTTTTCTAAAGTTGAGATTCATATGTATTTTGTAAATTCTACAATTAAACTTCACAGTTTCGGCTATTCTCGATACAAAAGAGTGCATAATTTTTCTTGAAATTTTAATATAGTTCAATAAAAAAGATCCTATAGAAGATAGTATTCTCAATAATTGAGTAGAATTTCATTTCAATATCTTTGCCATTCACTGAAATATCTTGTCATATTTGTTTAACAATATTTTCTCTTACTTGACCCCAAATCAAGCCAAAGTCGAATTTAAAAAAAAAGTGAAATGTTTGGCACTTGCTTGTGGCTTTTCTTTTTTTTTTTTTTAATAAGTGTCATCCTGTCATATGGAAAATAAGTCAATTAAATATGTTTCCTTGGTTTTTCCATTTTTGGGTTTAATGTGTCCTTAATTAAAGTTTAAACTAGCATATTCTCCAAAGAGCGTAAGCTGCTAATTCATTGTAACTCAATAAATTAGCGTCATTTTTTACACCATCGCGTCATCGTTTCAGAAATAAATTTCCCTAAATGTTCATTTTTACAAAATGAATACCACAGGTGTATTTTCCTCTATAATCTTGTATGTTTCATACACTCGAGATACCAGAGATCGGATATCACTTTAATTTAAGAAGGTCTATCTTTTAAGTTTTTGCTGTCTGAGACTGAGAGACAATAAAGTCAAACATGAATAGTATTCGATAAATTTGCTATGACTCGATGAGGTCGAACTTTAAAACACCTGATGATTTTAGTACCTGCTTTCTCTTAATTGTTTGAACATGGCGTTCCTTAATGAAAAAAGCATGCTATATTGTAGTAAGGAAACATTTAAAGTTTTTCAAAATAAAATTATAAACATTGTCTGCTTAAGCTTCTCAAGATTTTGCAAATGGATGGCAATAGTCTTGGGAGACAACAAAATCCCTTGCGATTACGTTCATGATTACGGGATTAATGTCACTTATTCATATAACTTATGTAATAAATCATGCTCGGGATAAAACATATCCGATACATTGTAGTTTGTGATCACTTTTGAATAGAATGTTTGAAATCAACCTGCTTTATGGCCATTTTTCTCTCTAATACACCTACTGTTTTGTTAGTTTCTTACATTTCTGAAGTTAGTGCGAAATCCTTTAATGAATAAATGAGAAGTTCTTTACAGAGCTCGGAGTTTTAAACATCTGTTTTTGAAACAATATCATTCGATTACGTTTAAAAAACATTTGACAAGTATCAAAACAAACTGATTTCACCCATATTATCTCTCTAATTTGATTAAATTGGAGAGAGAGAGAGAGAGAGAGAGAGAGAGAGAGAGAGAGAGAGAGAGAGAGAGAGAGAGAGAGAGAGAGAGAGAGAGAGGCAGGCGGACAGAAGGGACCGATATACATTTAACACATACATGCGCACAGAACCACAGACTGAATGATTCAAAGACAGATTTGTTAAGAAAGATGCACGGCACCAGGAAGAAGGACAAAGATTGCAACAGAAAGGACAATAATAGTAATAATAATAATAATAATAATAATAATAATAATAATAATAATAATAATAATAATAATAATAATAATAATAATAATAATGATAATAATACTAATAATAATAGTAGTAGTAGTAGTAGTAGTAGTAGTAGTAGTAGTAGTAGTAGTAGTAGTAGTAGTAGTAGTAGTAGTAGTAGTAGTAGTAGTAATAGTAGTAGGAGGAGCAGCAGCAGCAGCAGTAGTAGCAGTAGTAGTAGTAGTAGTAGTAGTAGCAGTAGTAGTAGTAGTAGTAGTAGCAGCAGTAGCAGTAGTAGTAGTAGTAGTAGTAGCAGTATAGCAGCAGTAGTAGTAGCAGTAGCAGTAGTAGTAGTAGTAGTAGTAGTAGTAGTAGTAGTAGCAGTAGTAGCAGTAGTAGCAGCAGCAGCAGCAGCAGCAGCAGCAGTAATAGTAGTAGTAGTAGTGGTAGTAGTAGCAGTAGTAGTAGCAGTAGTAGTAGTAGTAGCAGCAGTAATAGTAGTAGTAGCAGCAGTAGTAGCAGCATCAGTAGTAGTAGTAGTAGTAGTAGTAGTAGTAGTAGTAGTAGTAGCAGCAGCAGTAGTAAAAATAGTATTAGTAGTAGTAGTAGTAGCAGTAGCAGCAGCAACAGCAGTAGCAGCAGCAGTAGTAGTAGTAGTAGTAGTAGTAGTAGTAGTAGTAGTAGTAGTAGTCGTAGTAATAACATCAGTAGAAGCAGCAGTAATAGTAGTAGTAGTAGTAGTAGTAGTAGTAGTAGTAGTAGTAGTAGTAGTAGTAGTAGTAGTAGTAGTAGTAATAATGATAATAAAAATACCCGCTTTGTTTTCTTTATAAGGGTAATAGCATAGTAGACAGGGCTGCTTGTGTCGTAAATGAGAGCATGATTGTTGAAATGTTGGTATATTCTAATACGGCGTGTTTTTAATAAAAGGTTTGGCTGTAGAAAAATTTTACAACCGACAGGTAGGAAAAGAACAGGTGGTTGAAACCGTTAGCTATAAATAAACTCTAGAGCTTTGGGTCTGCCATCGCTTGCCATAACTCGTGGTTCTTAATTTACACTTGATAGAACACAGCTGGGTGCTATCATGGCCTATTATCAATTTTTTGCTCGTAGCACGGTCAACTCTATATATTTCCTTTTTAATGTTAGGAAGCATGGGTAAAATCTATTTCTCTATTCACGCTGATTAATATACCACCAAGTACCTGAGGACGGATGAATATTTTGATGCCAATAAAAAAAAGTAGAATGGTACCGTAGTTATAAATTTACCATGTGGTATGGTTTAATGTCTGCTAGTTTAAGATCTCATCTCTGTTCAAACAGCGATTCTTATAGAATTATAACAGAAAGTTGGATAAAATTTATACGTCTAAACCCGCTGCTTCGATTCCATAAAATACGTAACTGTTTTCACATCGTAGTTACATAGTTAATGGATATCTTGTGATGCGAACCAAACGTTTAAAGCTATATGGGGCAATGAGTGACAACATTGTTCCTCTATTCTTTGTCATTGCTTTCGACACTATCTTTTTTTTTTTCCTTTTACAGATTCACTACAACTTTGCGACTCGTTTTACTAACGAAAGATTGCAAACCCCCATAGTAGGATCATTTAGTATAAAATAAGTAGTAAATGGGCCTTAAGCAAAGTTAGAATTGATTAGTTTTTTAGTTTTTTGTTTTTTTTTTTTTTTGTTGTTTTTTTTTTTTTTGGGGTGGGGGTGGGAGGTTAGTGTATCAGTAAGTGACTATTTCAATTTTATTACCCGTATTTCTTTTTTTTTTTAATTTATTGTTTTTGTTTTCACCCTTTCAATTTTAATAAATCTATTTTTTTTTTTAAATCTTTTGGACAGGCTCGTTTGACCCAATTTGTTTTGCTTTTTTTTTTACATAACAGAACCTTTTTTACAGGAGGATTAGTATGGTTTAAGTTTAGTTTAGACCTAGTAATCCGAGCGAAACAAAGCTGATTTTCTAAAATTTTAGAAAAAAAATGTTATTATAAAACAAAGTGAGACAGCCCATGAGTGATAAGAAAGTGAAAACTTACTAATTCATATTTTAACTTGACAAAACAAATTCTCTTTTTTTTTTCTAGTGTTCCCTATAAAGTAGAGAATTTATTCAAAACGAGATCTAGAATGTCAGTGAAATAAAACGTAACGGTACTTACTTTTTATATCAAGGTTAACATAAGCTTGTAATTGAGCTAACTAAAGACAACAAAAATGAAAAACCTATTTAATGTATTTGTAGAAATAATCAAAGAGATTTACACTAAATGCATTGGTCAATGAAAAGACTTCGGCTCATTTCTAAAGTTTTGTAATCTAAATATGGAGAAACACCCCCAAAATTGTTCTTTTAGGCTTTAGCTTTACTACAACTGATATTGTAATAACATAACATACAGATTCCTATCGTTTTACATATTTGAGTTGAACGTGCTAACAATACATGTAGTTCCTATGAGGTTTCTCTTTTGCGAAATTCCTCTAAATAACCGACAAAGAACCTACATCAAATTACATCAAGAGACAACGGGTATGTTCTTTTTATGTTCTTTTTATCAATATGAATCGGAATCTATAACAGTGATCGCCCTAACTGACGAGGCAAATAATAATTAGATTTGTTCTCCTTAAAAAAATTAACAGAACAAACCAATTTAGTTCCTATTCTCAGAGCTTGTGGAGCAATTGAACATATAATATTACATTGATTGTATACGTTACACTCGCTAAATTCATAATAGTTGTCGTTCAATACGATGAATGTAATTGTGTAATCAATTTGTTTTATTTGCTTTCTCCACAGCAGTTAATAATTATGCATAACAATATGGAAGCAAACTATGAATACTTATTAAGTGATAAGCAGAATAATTCTAGAAATCACGCCTTACTACGGTCGAGTTATTGTTTTGTCCATAAAATATTTTTCTCATTTCTCAAAGAATCGTATGACAACAAAATTATAATATAGAATTCCCTTCAGTATAACTTAATGACAAATGTAAAACCAGAAATCTAGGATAATGACATCGAGTTGTTTTTCAAAGGCTAGTGACAGAGAAGTAAGCTTAATTCCCTTTCCTCAAGAATTTTCTTCGCACATAATCGTTATTGAGCCCAATCAATCAGAGGCACCGAAAACTCCAAGCAACATCTAAGAATTATGATTTAAATGTTGCAAGTACGATTAACGGCTACTTTTTGTTTCACCAAAGCTTCCAAAATAACAATTGGTATCAGAACACAACGAAACGTAGAAATTGAAGATCTATGCGTTTGTAGCGTGGTGTCCCAAAAAGAATACGGAAAAAAAAAGGAGCAAAGACTTCCACAACACTGAAAAAAATAAAAGGTTTCCCCGACACTGATTGTTTTCATTTGACCAACAGTGGAAAGACTTATATGCCTTTTTATTCCTCATTACTTAATGAAACATAGAATTTATTTGTAATCAACAACTGATTTATTTCTCCCTGTGTCTTTCCTGATGTTTCTAGTATGCTTTGAACTTTACTGACAAGTCTGCTTTTGATAATCTCTAAAGGATTAGGCAGGCCTTGGATACCGTAACTTAAAGCCATCTCTTGGTGGCTTAAAGTTTAAAAAATGAACAGGATTAGATGTTTAATTCGATCAGCCTTCCATAGCAGCATCTTTTCTTTACACTTTTGTCAGCCCTAGATTTAAGACGGCTGCTGTCTTATACTTTGCTGAAAACTTCTTTTTGTTCCACCAAAAACGAAAAAAAAAAGTTATCGTAAAACATCTTATTTTTTGTTACGGGTTTTTATGAGAATAATGTTCAACAACCATTTCCACTGTTATTCTTTCAGAAAAAAAAACAACAAAAAACTAGCCATTGTTAACAGTCTAAAAAACGATCTTATGTGGAAACACGAGCATTTACAGCGTTTGAAACAACAAGAACCTTGATAATGGAAAACAAAACTATCGAGAGGTTCAAGCCGATAATTTAACCCCAAACGTTTCTTTTTATACATGTATTTCAACATCAGACGCTATTAGAAGGATACTATTTTTTTACGTCTATTTGCTCGTATGTGTGTCTTTTTCTATAGATGTATTTATTACATTGGTATCAAATTTAAGTTTTGTCGCTTTGGCAATATCTAACCTGATCTGGATCCTTAACTTCATTGTCTTGAAATACTACCGAGATGTCCCGAACGGAATTTTGTATATTTAAATATATATATATATATATATATATATATATATATATATATATATATATATTTATATACATATATTTATAACACACACGCACACACACACCTCTATTACATTACTCCTCATAAGTAATCTGTTTTCACAATCCGTGCATTGATATCAGCTATAATCACTGTGGAGAGACTATGCTGAATCGCGTCTGCACTGAAGGTAAATGTAATTTTCATGTAGAGAACAACTATCATTTTATGAGAAATACATCAATTAAGCTGAAAAACTATTTTGCAGTTAGTTTCTTATGTTTTTAACTTTAATTAGGCCGACACATTAAACATAGAATCATTCTGTGTGGCTTAAAGTTATAAATCTAGCGACGAGTCGTGGCAACCATAATGTAAAAATAACTGCAAGTAAAAAGAATTATCTAATACAATTTTATTTAAAAAAGAAAATAGTTCTCATTATTTTGATGCATTTATTTTTTCCTGGATCATATTTTTAGACAGGTAATTAATTTTGTACTGTCTGATCTTCCTTTTACAGGTCCAACTGATTTTCACCCGCACAACCATCTTGTTTTTGATGTTGGTCGGAGTTCTGTAGACGTTTAACGTAAATGCTCTCTACTACGTAAGTCGGTAATGATTATGGTTCTAGACGGAATGGTCGAGTTTCGTCACCGGGTCAACGGCTGATAAAGCTGATATTGGTTTTAAAATTGTAAAAGTAGCATCCGTAGGTAGGCTATGTCTTACTTTCAAAAGAATGTGTTAAAATCTCTAATCCTTATAGAAACAGTAGCGTTTCTTCTTGACTTCTCGCAAAGCATTAAAACCAGAAAATATATGACGGGAGATAAGAATACGGAAATGTCAATTAAAGACGCACGGGTCATTTAATCAGTTATTACGATATGCGCATTACAATATATCGTTAATCTGCACCAGTACCTTTTTATCCATGTAATGTTTTTTTTTGCATTTTAGAATTAGTCCAAAGTCTGGTAACGTTTGGAACTATATGGCGTTTGTGGCTCTTAGTTTGAACCATGGTGTAAACATTTTTTCGTACCTGAACTTTATTTTTAAATTAAAAAAAAACAGTTTAAACATGTGTTCAGAATCTATCATTTACATTTAAGATTAGCATCAGTTCCACCGAATCAGATTTGTCAAGCAGTAAAAAGCTAAGAAAAGCGTAACAAAATTATGCATAGGGCTTGCTAATTTCAGAGAGGACACAGGCATAATATTGAAGAGCACACAAAAGCAATGGTATTACTTTTTAAATATGATTTTGCGAATAAAACAAACATTGCTCATGTTAGGTCTTTCAAAAGGAAAAACTTTGAGTGTTAGATTACTGAGAGGAAAGTCCGTTTTTAGATTCAAAACATATCTAGTTATTCATCAAGATTCAAGATTCAAAACTTCACTCTCTCCTTGAAAGGGTAATTTTTTTTTTTGTAGATTATACGTGTAAGAATATATTTTACAATGGGGGATACCATTTTAAAATACATGTATGCATAAACAATGAAGAATGAAATAAGAATATTGAAGATAATAAAGATAAAATTCAGAGACATGCGAAAGCTATCTTTTTTTCCCTCCATTTATCAATTTACAGTAATGTGTAAGAATAAAATCACGTGAGCAGTATGAAAAAGTTCATCACAACTTTAAAACGGAAAAATAATAAAAGGAGTAAATATAATTTTTGCAGCATGTCATTTTTTTTTTTATAATGTGTATTGAAAAAGCACTTTATTCCTTATAATCTTTATCATTGACATATCTCAAGGCGGTCGGTAAAAATGTATTAAAAAGTCGCTCCGTCTTTGTCTAGATAAGAGCATATTCTTCAATTCTTTTAAATTTTGATTCATCGATAAAAAACTAAAAATGGATCTTTTGGCCATTATCGATGTGAACACTGAAGCGTTGGCAAAATAATTTCCTCTGCGCAATCTTAACATCATATACCTTTCAATATCCGAAATTTATCGCAATTTAAAGTCGTTAAATTGATTTATGATTTCTTGATGTCTCCGTTCCAGGGTAATTTATTATCATGGATCTCCTCTCTGTAGACCTACCTGTAGCCTATTTAGAAACTTGTCCAATGAAGCTCAATCTGGCGACTGCATTGATTCTTAATGCAGAAAGATGTTACCATTGAGTAATTTTGCTCCTATCAGATACAATTCGTACTTTTTAAAAAAGATGCTTTTATCGATTAACTTATGATTTAAGGGCTAAACGGCTTCTTGATTTCCGCTGAACTTAAAAAACAGCAACACAACAACTTATTTAATAACTATGATATAATTATTTACATGGAGCTCGAAAAAGAGGACATTATTACGCAATGCAGGACGCATTATTTCTGACGGTCGCTTTCATTTTTGTCGCATTATTAAGCGTATAATTATTCAAATGAATATAATTTTAAAATTTCACAGAGTAAGGTCATGTTTGGTAGAAATGCTTTCTCAAGAAATGACAAATACAGGCTAAGGTATAATTTCGATAGTGTCATTTGGTGAAATTATTACAGTGAGGATGATATTAATAATGAATCCATCAACAGTTTGTTAATGCGCACTCATTCATGCTTCTAATTCGCGATAAGAAAAGGCTGGTCTTTAAAAGGTTCGTCGTTAAATCCAATGTGTGGTGTAATCGATTATGTTTGTGTATTCGATTATGTTTGAATTCAAAACCATTTCTTCTGCTTCCCATTTTTACTGTGCCTTTTTATATAGTTTTCAGGCGGCTTGTTTGGTTCGTCTGTCCTTAATTACGACATCAGAGAATTCTTTTTTATGTAAAACTTCGCATATATTTTGCTTATGTTTTCTTTCTAACTTCTTGTATATTTCGTTAAAGTTAATGTCAATTGTCATTGAAAGCTAGCTGCCCAAGCCTAAATGGAATTCTCTTCGAAACCTTGTTAAAGACTACATGCCGATGAACGTTTAATTTACCATATATTTTTCAAAATGGGTTAAAACTGTAATAACTCTTCCACCCTAAAAACATTTCGAACAAAGACAAATAAAAACAATAACGTTTCGCTCGTACTAAAGCGAACGCAAATTTACCATGTTATTATCTTTAAAAAAGGCAATGGTACAGATCTATCCTAGTACGGTACTTACAAGAGAGCTCCGGGCCTATCAGTCATCATCACCAGATGACCAGTTCTATGTTTTAACGACAGGATAAATAACCCACGGATTAATGTGTTTTGTGAGATAGAGTAACGATGGCTCCTTTACGTAAGAATTGGTTTGGAGAAAATGACTTTTTCCAATCATCATCAATCACCTATATTGCCGCTGAAATTATGTTCTACGTAGGATAATTCGACAATATTTATCGAGAAAAAATGACGCTAGTCAAAGTCTAAATTTCCTTATTTAATAACGCAAACAAACATGTAAAAACAAAGATTTAAAATCTAGCGACGCTCTCTAAAAGAAAGAGTGAATGCTTCACTAGTATATGGAAATGTAAGTTCTATTGGGATTGGGCTATATCTTACATAATATAGAGCTATATTTTGAATCGTTACAGCGATGAAGTATTACGACTGAAGATCAAAAGATGCTGCTTGTTGATTATAATTTGAAGCGACCCGTCTTTTATGCAGCATGTATGTAAGTACGTAAGACCCATATTTTTA
Source organism: Elysia crispata (assembly GCA_033675545.1). Lineage (NCBI taxonomy): Eukaryota > Metazoa > Mollusca > Gastropoda > Plakobranchidae > Elysia > Elysia crispata. Next base: position 423,390 of record JAWDGP010002623.1, on the reverse strand, counting down.
GTTCTTACTACATTGAACGATGTGTTGCTAAAAATCAGAATAATGGTTAATAATGTTAAATTTATATGCAATGGCGAATCTAATGCCCTCATTTACTGCAGTATAAACGCTAAACATAAGATGATAGAAAAGGCCACAAGCCACGAAGAATCTTAATCAGTAAAAAACATCAAACGAACCCAACGCCTTAAGAGCCCGCTGAGATCTATTTATTTGATAAATAATTGAAGAGGTAGATGTACAAAATTTCACAGGAAAAAAAAGGAATATAGGCCTATCAGACTTTACCTAGCACTGATTAGACCGCTTCCGTTGTCGGCGTGAGGCTTGGTCTTTGATGGGTAGATGACCTCGAGTGACTGGTCTGTAAACACATCTCTCACGAGCTACCAGTTCTGTGCTCCACTCCAGAGCTATTAGTGAGAGCTCCATCTCAATGTCTACACTGGTATTCCGAGTATTCCAGTTTTGTTATGATTTAAGGATGCCCGTGTTGATGCCAGAGACAGCTTGATAGAATCACAGCTGCCCCGAGTCCATTTCGACATGCTTGCCGAGCTAGTTAAAAAGTTAAGTTGGGGGAGTTCGCTATCAAATGTATGCCACATGGTACATACTATAGTGATTAGGAAATATAACTTAAACAAGTTTCTGGGTAATTGCTTTATTTGAATTATTTCCAAAATTTAATGTCACCTTTTTTTTAAGATTCGACGGGCAAGAAAGAATGCCCCTAAGCAAGTGGTTTGAGTCTGATACTTTGTACCGTTTTACAATAGCACGCCCTCTTATGGTGGAATTTAAAAGATTGCATTTAAATATAGCTTTTAATAGTAATCGTGCTTTAGAATTTCATAACGAATCTTTATTGCTAACCTTTACATATAGTTTTGTACATTTCAAAATAAGCATATTATTATAACATGGTTCAGTCAAGGGATCAAAGCTCAGTGACTTTGCTATTTAGTAGTCCCTTGAAGTCTTTAAAGTAAAATGCTCCCTGAAATACAGCCTAATAATTATTATGAAGGACTTACATAAGGACAAAAAAAAAAAGAAACTAAGCCTATTGGTCTCTTTTGATTTAGATTTTCAATTCAAGCAGCTGCACTTAAAGTAAAAAAACTACTAATACCTACTCTAATTTCTCCTTTTCTGCCCCTCTCTCTCCCTCCCCCCTCTTCTCTCTCTCTCTCTCTCTCTCTCTCTCTCTCTCTCTCTCTCTCTCTCTCTCTCTCTCTCTCTCTCTCTCTCTCTCTCACTATCAATCCATATATAAATCAACATATCTCTCTCCAGTTGTATGTGTTTGAAACCCCCGACTTACTAATTCCTGCGGCAATTGCTAAAATTCTTTATTCCATTGCTTCCTTTGTTAGCTGTCTCTTCTATTCCTTATGCCTTTCTCTTCCTCCAAAAAAACTATTACCTCTAGTAACCTGAGAATCAAGAGTTAGAAAAAAAGACAAACTTAGAACGAAATTAAATGAAACATAATTATATTTAGCCACAAGTCTTGAACAAAAATGTAATGAACTGCCCAAATCTCTGATAAACAGTCAACAAAACAAGAAAAAAAAACCGGATAAGATGGAAAACATTCAAGAGACAGCCATGAGATAAAAAGTTTGTGCCTCAACTAAAAATACAATATGCAAATTAGACTCAGTCAGTGTGGTCATCTTATCAAGTTCTTGCCAGGCAGAGAAACGGTCCAGCCTCAAAATCAATCGCTGATCAATGGTCTTTTCGGAGTGCTAGGAATAGTAATCTATGTCCCGAAGAAGAAAATGATACATAGCAAATTGTATCGTCAGACATTTCAAAATGTTCCAACATATTTGATCTCGAAATTCTATCCTCCATAATGTTAAAAAGCCTTTGGATTTATCTCATGAATAGTATTGGGTGTGGCAACTGTTTTTTAATAATCATTTTATATGGCTGAAGTCCACATGTTTTAAAATTTAATTTAAACATTTGATAAGCCGACAAGGCTCATTAACATTCTGTTCTGCTTCACTTAACCAAGGCCACTACAAAGATGATGAATTTTAACAAACGAGTTGCGCTGCTCTTGTTCTCCTCTTTAAACACTTCTTACTCTATCTTTGTGTGCTCTTTTTCTCCTCTCTAAACAACTTTTTTAGTCTTACTCTGTCCTTTGTATTACCCTTTTTTCTCACTCTCATCCTCTCAAGACTCGTTTCACCTAACTCTACAGAAGTACATATTATGAGAATGCCTGCACCATTAGATTTTTCGACCTATTCAAGTTTCAAACAATATCTTTCATATGGAGCGGATATTATCAGGCCTTTCCAATCAAGAAGTTAACACAATTTTGTTTAAGATAGAGATTAATTATCTGTACTTCCATTAATTTTAAACATAGTTAAAATAGACAGCAAATTTTTAATTAATAGCCGACCTTCACCTTAGCATCGCCTACGGAGAGCGAAATAATTCTAAGTGCTGGTATCGTTTCTATATCTCTAGACAACTTCTGCTATATAGGGCGAAGCAGTACTCAAATCGAGATATTTTGGCCTTTTTATAATTGAATTCCTTATAATCCAGGGTGAATAATATTTGAGCTGTAACTAATCACCTTTTAGTATTTTTTTTCCTTTTCTAATTTTTTTTCATGAAAAGAAAACGTACGGGACTTACTTTACACCTTGTCCTGAGATGAATCATTAGAAACACAAATGAGACCTGTTTAAAAACAGATAAGTTTGGTTAAAATTTATAAAAATATATACAGACATATATTAGGAGCTTTTATGTTTATCAACAGGTACATCAATGCAAATATAAAAAAAAAACATGCGTAGGCTAACCATGAATTATATCATTACACTGTCATACACTGAAAGAATAAACATTAATCATGAACACAAATCAGTGCCTACAATACAGTGCATGAAAATGTTGAGTTGATGGATTGATTAACTGACAAAAAGAGCTGTTTTCTCCCAGTCCTTTTTCTGTCAACTAGATCTAAAAGAGCATTCAGCCACTGCAGTAACTGTCAACCACACTCCTGTATGTTACCCCCAAGTCTATGTCAAAGGCTAAGATAGATCCAATAACGAAAAGCTATGGATTCAATTCTTTAAGTGGAAAACAAACCAGACAAGAAATGACATCCCAAGATTAGGCACAGATTTAAAGATACATGTTTTTCATATTTTTCTGTATAATGATATCAGACAATAATGATTTTTCGGAAGCAAAAATAAATTGTCTTGTAAAAGGCACATTTTGTAAACATTTCACATTGATCATTTATGCATAGGTGCCAGTGAAAAATTTCTCCACCCCTGAAACACCAGTCCAAAATTTTTCAAAACCTAAAATAAAAAAAAATGAAAACTCTTCCCACCTTACTGTCTGTATGTTGCTCATTGTAACGCATTGTACTATAAGTTGATCTATTCATTTCCTCACCCTTTTTTGGTGCGTAACTTTTGGGTAGCGGATCGGGTAGATCTATGTACATTATCTTATTTGGTTGCATAATGTTTGTATTTCAAGCCTAAGAACTTAGTTTTGTTTATTGAACACAGCCCGCACTTGTATGGTCAAGATTCTTCTCGAATCTCCGACTTAGTTCTAGCATAGTAATGATCTCGTCACCCCTTGTTTACCTTTGTTTTGATTGGTCGCTAATTGCTAATGACGTGTACCGAGAATGTTCTCTTATGATTTATGTAATTCCTTTTGTGGATGATTCGACGAGATTTTGTATAAATAAGAATCCAAATTATATTTAGTCAGTCAACAACATTGAGTCTACAGTGAGTCAACATCATAGAGTTTATAGTGAGTCGACATTGAGTCTACAGTGAATGATTAATGAGTCAACCTACAGATGTTGTACAGTCTAGCTCTTGTGTTGGATTAAACAGTTTGCAATTGTTATTGGCGGACTTCAGACTTATTTTCTATGGACGAGTCGTGTGATTGGCTGTGTATATTTTTAATACCCCTAGACAAACAGAGCCTAACAGATTACCCATCATCATCACAAATCTGTTACACTCATTGACCCATTTAGTCGCCTTTTACTCTGCATGCTAGGGTTCAGCAGTGGATACCATTCTTAGCCTTATTCCTTATCCACAAGAAGAGAAGGTACACGTTTACACTTTCTTAAAGAAAGGTTGTGGTGGTGGTCTTGATTTTCTTAAAGGGTCTTGAAGATTAACTGATGATGGCTGTTGAACTATGTGTCGAGGAAGCAAGAGGTTGGTCTGAGAGTGAAGTTGAAGGTAGGGGTTGGTCAGAAATAGGAACTTTTCTTTTTGTTGATCTTAGTGTTAAGGCTTTGGTCTGATCTTTGGCGGACATTGCATATGCTTGCGAGATCATACTTCTCATGTCAACTAAGATTGGGCAGGTTGTTGCAGTGCACCCCGAGGCCTTCACAGACACCACATAGAGACTTTGACATCGTCGAAAATTTTATAAAATCATTGCCAATGCCACGTATTCTTAACACCTTTCTCCAATTCTTACGTAGAGGCAAGTCTATCTAGAAAATCCATCATCAAGAGTCGAATAGACCTTGCACTATACTATACATCTAGAGATGTAGAAGTCTCAGTTCGATATATCGACATTAATACTGCTCGATAGCCTAGGCTTAAATCCTTTCACGGCGGATCCCGTATAAATTCGTTCCGATAAGCTTCAGGAGATCACCTTGCTAATGGCGAGTCCTGTATTTTTTCACCCCGAAGACCTTGTGCTATCGCCAACCGGGACCCGTATTTTGGCATTTTGCTGAGGCGTTTTGGGTTTACCTCTGTTCCTCTTATTTTAAACAGTTACATCGCATCAAATGACGTCAATACATTTCAACCAATGAAAATAAAGCCTTTTTAAGTAATGCGAGGACAAAAATCGAAAAGATACAAAAGACACCGAACAATAGTGTACGATATCAATTTAGCTAATGAGGTCAACAGAGGTCAACTGATATACGATAAAATTTGTTGATCTTTGTAAATCTACACTATTCTTTTCATAAGATATTCATAAAAAATATAAAATTATCGAATATCAGCAAGGGTTATTTAACTTTTTTTCTTGAACTTCCCGGAAATGAGTCGTTTACTATCCTTATGAGTTTGAAAACAATGAAAATATTAAGACGCTCCGTTCTCGCGTTCGACTCAACGCCGCCGCTTACTATTACCTATTGTTAAGTCGAATCCAGACACCCGACATGTGCGCCTCTTTATTGTTCTCTTTTCATCAATTCGTTCTTCCTTCTTTCAATATTGCATCACAACTGACTAATTTGTTGGGTCCAGAATTCTTGTTAGGTGTTACTGCGACGGAGCCTGTCATGCCTTATTTGAGCATTGTAATTTATTGATCCCTTCGATCCCATAAACAGAGTTTCCGAGATGAGTAAGTGCACAGGTGAAACGAAACGAAATATCGCATCCGGAACTTGCATGCATATCGGATACTTGTTTTTAAAAGTCCAGATTGTCAAACTTGACTCGTTACCCGTAAATTTTATATTTCAGCGATTAATTTTTATTGTTGGTATTTTCTTTCATTATTACCACCCGAGGCTAGGTAATCAATACAGAAACATCAACCCGGAATGTTATGCTCTGAAATTATGTCAGCCCGGAAATCTTAGCTAGGACCTGAGGACTGGCACCCATGCATTCATGTTATTAAAAATTATCATCATATGACTCTGAAAAATAAAATAATATAACTATTCTACCAGTAAGATTGTGCAACTTATTTGCTTCTTAGAAAAGTCAATTGAATTATTTCGTTTCGTTGTCTATGATATTAGCACCTAAATAGTAATAAACTTTCTTCTATTTCCTATTCTACTTTTTTTTGGCTTAGGCTTTAGCAGAAATATTTATACAATTATATTTTTTCCTTTCAATTTAGCAGATCTTAATAGTTATTTATCTAGTTGCATTATCAGTAAAATAGTAGAAATGAAATTGGGCGAGACGGGTAGGGGAAAGAATCAAGAGTTGGACAAGTACGGGCTTATGTAGACTGGGGTGTTTGCCCCTTGATATAGTTTCGAATTTGTAAAGTATTCAGCGTGAAGCAGGCACAAGGTGGAATTTTTACACATTGAATTTTTGGTAAAAAGTGAAAGAGAATTTTCTGCCATTTGGTAGTGTCTTGATAAATTTCAAAAGAAGTAAGAAAAGATAATGAAATAGTTGTTTCAATTGATTCCAGTTCAAAACAGTTACACCAACTTGTGCCTGACATATCGTGTATATCACTAATTTTCCTTTTTATGATTATGATTTCTAAGACCTGCTCATGAATTTCATACATTTATTATTACCTATTGAGAAAAACATATTCCTCTTTGATGACTGTTTTGTAATAATTAAACCGACGAAGGCAAACACTTGAAAGGACGGGTTTTTTTTTGTTTTTTTTTTTTGTTTGTTTTTTTTATCTCTACAAAAACATTAATTTTACTTCTCAAACTTAAAAAAAAAATTGTAAATTTTTAATGTATAAGTCTGCATTTAAGGTTTTCTTCACATTAATGTGTCTAACTGTTTTTTGTTGTTTTTTTGTAAAATGTATTTACATTTCTCTGCAAGTTAACACAACCTAGGTTTTGTGATAGGACAAGCAAGGTACAATGATAATAGATTAGAAATTTTTTTAGCTCCATATTTTTTCTTGTAAAAACTACATAGAAAGATAAACTCAAAGTACAATAATAGACGGGGTTTTCCCCGTCACAAATAGTTAAGTCGCTATATTATTCACGAGGTAAGAATTTTAAATATTTTTCTTTATTTTTAACTTTTGAGTGTTCACACAAAAATTTGATATTAGCACAATGACAATTAAACAAAAATTTTAAAGAAATGTATTATTTATTGTATGTCAAATAATTTCTATTAAAAAAAATTAATAAGAGAAGTTCTCTCATTCTATAAAAATTCATCTACATATAGACCATGTTGAATACTTATTGAAATGTAAGTTCACATAACATAAATTTCTGCAAAGCAGAGTACCTCTTGATATTATTTTGGAGAATTTTTAGCTTTCTAATGGGCGTTTAGAACATCTTTGAAAAGATTGAAAAAAGCACACAGTAAGTGTAATGAACATTAATGTTTGTGAACTAATTTTTCTTACGTACATGAGAACTATTAAAAGTATTATTACATATCAAAAATAGCACCGCAATTCAACTCATTCAGTTCACGGTAAACGAATGGCATTACTATGCGCAAGCTTTGATTGCTGTTGAGTGAAAAAGAACCGTAAATCTTGTGACCTAAAAATGTTGATTTGCAACGTGAAAACAGTAAACAAGACATATCTGATACTTTATCTTAAAATGTTTGTTTATTATAGAAAATTGTTATCATATAAAATATATAAAACGCTTTTAATAGAAAATTTATTCAAATTCAGTAAAAAATCGTGATGTTCTATCACAGCAACCTGGACCAACTAATTCATGGCCATAAGATTTTTTTTCCTATAAATGTTAATCATCAATTGAAAAACGACAAAGTCTAATTTAAAGGGAGGAAAACAACAAAATATAGACAAGCATTATGTCCACATATATTTCTTGAGCGCTTCTAAAATATGAACCACAACAACAACAGCAACAACAACAACATCAACTACAACAACAACAACCACGACGACGACGACGACGACAACAACAAAAGCAGCAACAAATAAGTATTATAATGATGATGATGATGATAATGATGATAAAATAATAATGATAAAAATAATACTGAGAATAATAACAATAATAATAATAATAATAATAATAATAATAATAATAATAATAATAATAATAATAATAATAATAATAATAATAATAATAATAATAATAGTAATTATAATAACACAGCGTGACGACCACAATTTTACCTTTAACTCTCTCTCTCTCTCTCGCTCTCTCTCTCTCTCTCTCTCTCTCTCTCTCTCGCTCTCTCGCTCTCTCGCTCTCTCGCTCTCTCGCTCTCTCGCTCTCTCGCTCTCTTTCTCTCTCTCTCTCTCTCTCTCTCTCTCTCTCTCTCTCTCTCTCTCTCTCTCTCTCTCTCTCTCTCTCTCTCTCTCTCTCTCTCTCTCTCTCTCTCTCTCTCTCTCTCTCTCTCTCTCTCTCTCTCTCTTTCAGTAACTACGTCTTATACAGGCCTTATGGAGAAAATAGTCATTATAAAATAGTGAATCAGGTCGCCGTAAGCTTGATACTTTTGATATATATCCATTTCGAAAAAGTTAAGTGACTGAGATATTATCTTACATACCCTTTCAGTTCTTTAATGCCAACAAGAGAAACGATGAAGCTGTATAATATAGTGAATAATACGAAAATTATGATTCAGTTAAATTCACAATTAGAGCACCTCTCCCGGTTAATAAACCTGACAAGGCAAACTGGGATATTTTGAAAGCCAATAAAAAAGCAAAAATAAAATATCTCGATTGTACCACATTTTCTTTCACTTGAATGTTTAAAAGTATAATCATTGACTGAAAAATTAAAAGAAGAAGACATAACTCACCAGCAGACATTTTGTTTGGGCTCGTCCTCCTGAAACGCTTCAGCACAATACGTTCAATAATTCACTAGAAAGGAAACACTTAACTTATAAATTGTGATACAAATTCAGTACATATCTTTAACCAACATGCCTTTCATGCTTTTGCAGATGATCTCAACAGATTAGTGTGAGGGAAACTATACCTATTTTTTTCTTTATAATTAAATTTTGATAGTTCTGCTCTCTGATTCGACATACACCTAAATTTGTAGGATCTATGTTGGATACAAGCCCATACACTCTGTATCAGGTTTTCTTTGGCAAAAAAAGGTTCTGGAATTGGACATGGTTTCAAAATCAAGTTCGTTTTGATACAAATAAATTCCGATATTAAGAGAAAACGGGATTTTCGAGAGTTATGCTAGAGCCCTTCTTTACATTTTTGTGAGAATGATCAAAAGTGTCTGCAATGAGGAATCTTAACTGTTCATATAAAAAGACTTTATTTGCAATGCTCAGAGCTGCGTAATTTAACTATACAAAATGACGATGGGGCAGGAAAAATTTTTGTAAAATATTAAAGATCTAGTGGTTGTTGGAGTTGATGACTTTAAACATAATTATTTGATAAAATAGAATTGTGTATCTCAATAGATCTACATCTGATATGATGGTTCTCGATATCTCTATCTTTCTATCTCTGTCTCTCTGCCTATCTTTTTTTTCCAACACGCACATCATTAAACGTTTGTTGAAAAGCGTTGTGATAGAGTTTGCTAATTATTTAATTAGCTTTACTAAAGGTACTAAAACTCAGAGGCAGAAACATCGGATCTTCAATTGTTATCCTCGCTCCCTATTCAAGTGCCAAAAATCTTCTTCCTAAGTGTGAACACCTAGCTAAATATTTAAAAAAAAAACAAAAAAACAACAACAACAACAACAACAACAACAATAATAATAACAATAATAATAACAATAATAATAATAATAATAATAATAATAATAATAATAATAATAATAATAATAATAATAATAATAATAATAATAATAATAATAATAATAATAATAATAACAATAATAATAATAATAATAATAATAATAATAATAATAATAATAATAATAACAATAATAATAACAATAATAATAATAATAACAATAATAATAATAACAATAATAATAATAACAATAATAATAATAACAATAATAATAATAACAATAATAACAATAATAATAATAATAATAATAATAATAATAATAATAATAATAATAATAATAATAATAATAATAACAACAATGATAATAATAATAATAATATGCTTTTCATATTTATGAGGTATTTATATGCCCCTCAAAAAATATTTCGAAAAAAAAACCAAAACAATCAAAACAAAAAAGAAGCAAATATAAAAATGCAGTTCATTTTCATTTAATCACACATCAACCTTTATAGAAGGAAATAAAGTACATCATTCTAAGATAAGATTTTTGTTTCGTAATCGAGTTGTTTTTTTAGGTTTTTTTCCATTGACTCCCAATGTGATTCCTCTTTTAAAGCCCTTTCGCATTTTTTAGTCAATAGAAGAAGCCATTACTGAGAGATCTGTTCATCTGGGGTTCAAGAATTTCAAGACACACATGTTGATGAAGACAAGTCTGATTTTATTTAACTACCGGCAGTTCAGCCTTTTATACATAGACTAAACTAGAACTAACTGGCCGCTACCTACCCTAACTATTTAATCACCGGCAATTACAATTACAAGACACAAGACTAAACAAGTACAATTTTGGTCCAAGAGTTTGCTCTTACTGTTAACTTAGATTCCTTTCAGATAAGTGTGTTTGGTTGTGGTCTATCTACTTTCTTGGTAAGACAAATGCCACACAGTATAAATCAAATACTGTTCTAAGCTTTGTGCCATCGTCCATGCTGCACCACGGTGGTGATGACACTTACCTCATAACTTGATGTGCACAGAGCACCGCTGATGGAACATCAGTCCTGGGGTCTGCCGTTCTCGGGCTGCCCTCTTCTCCCTGTCAGGGGAGAGAGGCTTCCTCGAGACTGAGGGGCGGGCACTCTTCTCAGTCTGTCCTAGTTAAAATTTTCACTGGGTCCTCCATCCCTGCGCCCACCTTTTGGAAAAGAACTTGGACAGAAAACTTAAAATGTCCCTCTTTCATCGAACCAAAACAAGTACATGGCCTAGACAGACTGCCTCCGCCTCTCTAAATTGCCCATTCTGGTAAGTAACAAACCCATATTTTTCGCCATATCAGTAATTATCTTCTCCAGTCTGTCACAAACTTTTTATATGTTCTCTTAACAACATTCTCTTTCTGTAACGCTCTCAAGTGATGACTCCCTTATTGATTCACCTTCTTGGACTTCCAGTACACGTCCCTCTTATCACAGTTGGTATGCCAGTAATGCTGATGTGCTCCTTGAATCCACCACGATTGATGAATGGGACAAGGTGCATAGTGACAAAAGCGATGACCAACATTATTGAAAGTGTCATTTCAACTGGCACATTTTCTGTAAAGCGCAGAGAGCAATTTAATTCGATACTCCAATACATAAATGTTATACGACATTATCAATTCGTACCTATCCATTCATGAAACGGATAATTTTGATTGTTGATCAACAATGACACACCGAACAGGACAATAAATAAATCAAATGGTGTTTGAGAGCTTCCAGATAGAACAATAATCTAAAACTTCATGCCATTGTAACATCAAACAAAATACATGGACTGTGTGGTGCAATCATCCGTCCAGTCTTTGCATGGATGGAGAGAATGTCAAACACTGCTCTAAGAATTTTCCAAAGAGTTTGTACGATTCAATATCAGTTTCAGAAAATTATTATTCTGAATATCGACCCCGAAATCCAGGCATTGGAGGTCATACGCATGATATAAAAGTTAAAGAACGATACTTACTTTACTGTTGAAAATTCATTTGTAGTATCATACAATTCACTAATGTTGCTAAGTTACCAAGCACATATTAATGTTCAAATTGCTCATACAATTCAAGCAGTAAAATGTCTGTAAAAATTTATTACAAAAGGACAAGACAGAATACTCTTTGAAGCTCAAGGTGAACAAATATGATGGAAACAACTTTTTAAATGCAAGATACATCTTTTGGCAAATTTATGAACTTGAAACTCTCAGAACACACCCACCAGCAAAAAAAGTACCATGCCTTCTAACGTATGAACAAGGAACGATTATTGAAGGCAAAAGTGCTTAGTAACCAGTTATGAATGGACAAAAGAATCTGACAGCAATTTTTCAAACAAATGATGAGAATGTACGACACATCCTCTACTCAGTTCCAAAGACATTTCACTTTAGAATTCAAAGGTGCGCAAGCTGCAGCGCAGAAAAAAAAAAAGAGGCAAACAGAATGGCAATAAAGAGGTTATGATAGGCTGCATGGTCGTATTCCAACAATGTCGTTGAGCCCACGTTATATTATCTTAGATTGTTACTTCATCAAGTTCGAGGCCCGACCAGCTTTGAAAGCATTAGAACTGTCAATTATATTATTTGTTCAACTTTTCAAGAAGAAAGCGTGCCGAAGGATGACACACAAAAGGACAAAGCAATGAAAAAGGTTGCTTCAATCAAATTTGGGCATCAATTAAGAGCAGTATTTGCGACCATATTAATATACTGCAGACCTGCAAACCCTTCCAGTTTTGGATAAGGTACAAATATGTTATATTTAATGACCTAATGAAACACATAAATGCTTTTCACCTGTCAGAGGACATTGAAGCGTTAATGGATGCAGAACCTTTTAAATGCTGAGCATAATTAACTTGCACAGGATTTTAATCTGCCATGCGCCCAAAATTTATCGTAAATATATGAACCACTACAAGGAGAATAAGAGACGAAATGAATTTTTATCGACATATTCTGCAATATATATAAACACTGCTCTGGCTTCCATCAACAAAGGAAACGGAGCATCTTTTTGTTTTGTTTTTGTTTTTTTTTCTACTCAGTGCTTTGACATCGTAAGGAAAAATTGCTATTGCAACAACCATTGCAGCAAACCGTTGATGCAGCTCTGAAAATCTCTCTCTTCATTAACCAGCCTTGCTCCAGCCGAGCTGCCCAAGGCGCCTTGGTAACAATTTTCTTCTTAATGAAGGATGGGAGATAGTGCCATGGGAGTGAGAGGAATGTAGTGCAATGGAACGGCCGACATGGGAGATAGTGCCATGGGAGTGAGAGGAATGTAGTGCAATGGAACGGCCGACATGGCCCTGGCCAAAACAAAGAAGACAACAACCAGGGGACGCTCTTAGCCTCTCACCGGAGCGTGAAAAGGGAGCAGTCGTTGACTTGATGTTGATCAAGTAAGTTCATACGAACACTCAAGGTGGTCTCATTTTCTTTGAGGAGGATTCCTTTCTGAAACTAGATTTTGTTATTATTCTACTTTTGATACATGTACTAAGATTTACTATTCTGTGTTTTAATCTCTTTCCGTAACAGACCAGGTGAATCAATTTCTGTTGGAATTGATAAGTATTGTGCTACTTTTCTTTTAAAATATTGTTCAGAAAGACAAACGCAAGTAAAATGTCTTTTTGGGTGTTGTGCTTTCTTCTTTCACAAACAGTTTCATTTTATGATATTGCTAATTTCGAAACAAGTAAACAGAAATGTGGTCCAGTCAAAGCATCTAATCTTTGCTAATTTCTCAAGTTTCAAATCATTTACGTTTCAGTCATCGTGTCAGATTATTTTATTCACCACGCGACAAGCTGCTCGTATAAAGAACTCAATTAAAACATAATTTAAATGTGCATAAATGGTTTGTAAGTATTATCTTGATCTTTTATTAAATTTAAACACATTTTTAACTAAACATTATAAGATCAAGTTATTTGATCGTCCTTTTTCCATTTTTTGACGATGAAATCCAAATTCTTTAGGAACGCAAAATGAACGATCCTTTTTCACAAAAAAGAGAGTTGACGGCAGGTAAAGCTGGTTGCATACAAGGTGTTATTCTCTTCTTATGTGATACTCATTTCTTTGCACAGCCCTTTATCCCCCAGACGCCAATACTTAAACATCCATAGAGACAAAAGTCTTCCATAGAGATTAATGAATTGCATTACGGTGTAATTTGTCACGTTATATCAGTGACAGGAAAACCAAGTTGATGACGACTAACACCGATGACAACGCAGACATTACAAAGACAGTGACAAGAAATTAGACACCGTCAATAGCTTCAAAAATCTTGGATCAGTTATCTGAGACGAAGGATCAATAGCAGGAATTCTCTCCAGAATTCCGCAAACAACAGCTGCTATGACAAAACTGAGGCCTGTTTGAAATCTTCTTTAAAATAACAGAAACATTACCGTCAGCGCGAAGATCAGACTGATGAGCTCAACGGTCATCCAAACAGTTTTGAATGCCTGTGATTCGTAACAGCTGGAGAGAAAAATTATTCCGGCAAGGAGATGAGATGCTCTCGTACACTCATTGGCATCTCACACAAAGACCACATGAGTTACGGAACAGTCGCAAATGCGGTCGGACTCAAGTCAAAAGATCCACAGGACTGGCCAAAAACAATCCCACAAGGGACTGTGCAAGGAAAGAGAAAAAGATAATGAGAGGGAAAGACTTCCGAGGACAACATCACAAAGTGGACAGGAATGGCACTGAGTGATCTCAGGAGGGAGGAGAACAGAAAAAACCCAACGGCGTGAGCTGATTGTTTGATCCAGTGATGCTTCTACGGTCGTCCGACCACGGGATAGCTCAGCTCAGCTCAGCGAGGCAATGAAGAACAAAAACCCGTCGTCTTACAGTTGTAATTCTTAAGGTAGGTATCAAGTATTAAAATAGTAAAATTTGGCCAATTAAAGATACCATAGATACCTTTATAAACCCTCATCCATTTCTAGCTTAATATAATTCATTTCTTTATCAAGTTTTGACCTTCAAGTACTTAAAGCGAGCTTTAAACATGACAGGGTATCACCAAATCCGCAAAGCAGTGTATGGAGCAATGTCTTCTTCAAGGATCAAATGCTATGACATGAAAGCGTCTACAATAAGAGATCAGTCAAGCTGTTTGAGCAATGAGTAATATTTTAACATGTACTTGCACAAGGTACGAAACGAGCCAAGGAAACTCTGCTGCATTTTAGCACGAACTATCACAACCAACGCAGCATTAATCACAACCTTATCAGAGGCAGCGAGTAAAAACCAACAGCAAAACTGTTTTTATGCAACCCGGCCAAAATAGCCCTCTCTCGAAATCAATGGACCGGCCGTGAAAGCTTATAAAATAAAATGAGACCGACCAGGCGGCCTAAACAATGGAAGAACTGTCCAACCTGGTCTTTAATGTTTGATATACAACTGAAAAAGACTAATTCTGCTGATTTTCAGGGGGAAACATCAAAATCAGGCGAGCAAAAGTCATAAGCAGAAATGTAAACTGCAATAGAAACAGAAGCGTTTGTGAGACCTAAGTAAGACCAATGCAGACCTTTCTTAAGATATAAATAATGCAGATAATTTTCGAGTGGAATGACATACTAAAAAATAATTCAAATCTCTCGCAGTGCCACGTAAGATACAACAGCTTGAACAGGATCATCAAAAGCAGTTGCAGCAATCTCATCAAGAGGCACCACAAAGGGCAGCAGAAATTGATAGCCCAACCTGATGAATCTGCCGGTGTATACCAACAGTATCGCTTTAAAAGCAAGCTAGTATTTGATACTATATTTTATTTTCCCTTTGAAGAGCAAGAGCCTGAACACACGACACTTGTGTTTTAAGTGGAGGACAAGGGAGTCGCTAATTAAAATACACGAAAAACGAAAATCCACAAGAAAAAGCCGTCAAAACAAGTCGTAACCATGCTACTGGAAAAATAAAAACACCACTCAATGAAGAAAGAGGCGAAACAAAAGAAAAAAAAAACAAGAAGAGAACAAGAAAAAGAAACATCATCATGATACTTTATTAAATTTAAACATTTTTAACTAAACATTATAAGATCAAGTTATTTGATCGTCCAATTTACCTTTTTTGAAGATGAAATCCAAATTCTTTAGGAACGCAAAATGAACGATCCTTTTTCACTCAAAGTGAGTTGACCGCAGGTGAAGCTGGTTGCATACAAGGTATTATTCTCTTCCTATGTGATACTCATTTCTTCGCCCAACCCTTTATCCCCAGACGTCAATACTTCAACATCCATAATAGAAACAAAAGTCTTCCGTAGAGATTAATGAAATGCATTACGGTGTAATTTTTGACGTTTTATCAGTGACAGGAAAACCAAATTGATGACGACTATCACCGATGACATCAACGCAGACATAACAAAGTCAGCGACAAGAAATTAGACACCGTCAATAGCTTCAAAAATCTTGGATCAGTTATCTGAGACGAAGGATCAATAGCAGGAATTCTCTCCAGAATTGCGCAAACAACAGCTGCTATGACAAAACTGAGTCCTGTTTGAAATCTTCTTTAAAATAACAGAAACATTACCGTCAGCGCGAAGATCAGACTGATTAGCTCAACGGTCATCCAAACAGTTTTGAATGCCTGTGATTCGTGACAGCTGGAGAGAAAAATTATTCCGGCAAGGAGATGAGATGCTCTCGTACACTCATTGGCATCTCACACAAAGACCACATGATGAGTTACGGAACAGTCGCAAATGCGGTCGGACTCATGTCAAAAGATCCACAGGACTGGCCAAAAACAATCCCACAAGGGACTGTGCAAGGAAAGAGAAAGAGATAATGAGAGGGAAAGACTTGCGAGGACAACATCACAGAGTGGACAGGAATGGCGCTGAGTGATCTCAGGAGGGAGGAGAACAGAAAAAACCCAACGGCGTGAGCTGATTGTCTGATCCAGTGATGCCTCTACGGTCGTCCGACCACGGGATAGCTCAGCTCAGCTCAGCGAGGTAATGAAGAACAACTACCCGTTGTCTTACAGTTGTAATTCTTAAGGTAGGTATCAAGTATTAAAATAGTGAAATTTGGCCAATTAAAGATACCATAGATTTTAACCTTTATAAACCCTCATCCATTTCTAGCTTAATATAATTCATTTCTTTATCAAGTTTTGACCTTCAAGTACTTAAAGCGAGGCTTTAAACATGACAGGGTATCACCAAATCTGCAAAGCAGTGTATGGAGCAATGTCTTCTTCAAGGATCAAATGCTATGACATGAAAGCGTCTACAATAAGAGATCAGTCAAGCTGTTTGAGCAATGAGTAATATTTTAACATGTACTTGCACAAGGTACGAAACGAGCCAAGGAAACTCTGCTGCATTTTAGCACGAACTATCACAACCAACGCAGCATTAATCACAACCTTATCAGAGGCAGCGAGTAAAAACCAACAGCAAAACTGTTTTTATGCAACCTGGACAAAATAGCCCTCTCTCGAAATCAATGGACCGGCCGTGAAAGCTTATAAAATAAAATGAGACCGACCAGGCGGCCTAAACAATGGAAGAACTGTCCAACCTGGTCTTTAATGTTTGATATACAACTGAGAAAGACTAATTCTGCTGATTTTCAGGAGGAAACATCAAAATCAGGCGAGCAAAAGTCATAAGCAGAATTGTAAAATGCAATAGAAACAGAAGCGTTTGTGAGACCTAAGTAAGACCAATGCAGACCTTTCTTAAGGTATAAATAATGCAGATAATTTTCGAGTGGAATGACATACTAAAAAATAATTCAAATCTCTCGTAGTGCCACGTAAGATACAACAGCTTGAACAGGATCATCAAAAGCAGTTGCAGCAATCTCATCAAGAGGCACCACAAAGGGCAGCAGAAATTGATAGCCCAACCTGATGAATCTGCCGGTGTATACCAACAGTATCGCTTTAAAAGCAAGCTAGTATTTGATACTATATTTTATTTTCCCTTTCAAGAGCAAGAGCCTGAACACACGACACTTGTGTTTTAAGTGGAGGACAAGGGAGTCGCTAATTAAAATACACGAAAAACGAAAATCCACAAGAAAAAGCCGACAAAACAAGTCGTAACCATGCTACTGGCGAAATAGAAACACCACTCAATGAAGAAAGAGGCGAAACAAAAGAAAAAAAAACCAAGAGAACAAGAAAAAGGAACATCATCATGATACTTTATTAAATTTAAACACATTTTTAACTAAACATTATAAGATCAAGTTATTTGATCGTCCTATTTACCTTTTTTGAAGATGAAATCCAGATTCTTTAGGAACGCAAAACGAACGATCCTTTTTCACTCAAAGTGAGTTTACCGCAGGTGAAGCTGGTTGCATACAAGGTATTATTCTCTTCCCATGTGATACTCATTTCTTCGCCCAACCCTTTATCCCCAGACGTCAATACTTCAACATCCATAATAGAAACAAAAGTCTTCCGTAGAGATTAATGAAATGCATTACGGTGTAATTTTTGACGTTTTATCAGTGACAGGAAAACCAAATTGATGACGACTATCACCGATGACATCAACGCAGACATAACAAAGTCAGCGACAAGAAATTAGACACCGTCAATAGCTTCAAAAATCTTGGATCAGTTATCTGAGACGAAGGATCAATAGCAGGAATTCTCTCCAGAATTGCGCAAACAACAGCTGTTATGACAAAACTGAGGCCTGTTTGAAATCTTTTTAAAAAAAACAAACATTACCGTCAGCGCGAAGTTCAGACTGATGAGCTCAACGGTCATCCAAACAGTTTTGAATGCCTGTGATTCGTGACAGCTGGAGAGAAAAATTATTCCGGCAAGGAGATGAGATGCTCTCGTACACTCATTGGCATCTCACACAAAGACCACATGATGAGTTACGGAACAGTCGCAAATGCGGTCGGACTCATGTCAAAAGATCCACAGGACTGGCCAAAAACAATCCCACAAGGGACTGTGCAAGGAAAGAAAAAAAGATAAAGAGAGGGAAAGACTTGCGAGGACAACATCACAGAGTGAACAGGAATGGCGCTGAGTGATCTCAGGAGGGAGGAGAACAGAAAAAACCCAACGGCGTGAGCTGATTGTCTGATCCAGTGATGCCTCTACGGTCCCTCAGCTCAGCTCAGCGAGGCAATGAAGAACAACTACCCAGTTGTAATTCTTAAGGTAGGTATCAAGTATTAAAATAGTGAAATTTGGCCAATTAAAGATACCATAGATACCTTTATAAACCCTCATCCATTTCTAGCTTAATATAATTCATTTCTTTATCAAGTTTTGACCTTCAAGTACTTAAAGCGAGCTTTAAACATGACAGGGTATCACCAAATCCGCAAAGCAGTGTATGGAGCAATGTCTTCTTCAAGGATCAAATGCTATGACATGAAAGCGTCTACAATAAGAGATCAGTCAAGCTGTTTGAGCAATGAGTAATATTTTAACATGTACTTGCACAAGGTACGAAACGAGCCAAGGAAACTCTGCTGCATTTTAGCACGAACTATCACAACCAACGCAGCATTAATCACAACCTTATCAGAGGCAGCGAGTAAAAACCAACAGCAAAACTGTTTTTATGCAACCCGGCCAAAATAGCCCTCTCTCGAAATCGATGGACCGGCCGTGAAAGCTTATAAAATAAAATGAGACCGACCAGGCGGCCTAAACAATGGAAGAACTGTCCAACCTGGTCTTTAATGTTTGATATACAACTGAGAAAGACGACTACTGCTGATTTTCAGGGGGAAACATCAAAATCAGGCGAGCAAAAGTCAAAAGCAGAAATGTAAACTGCAATAGAAACAGAAGCGTTTGTGAGACCTAAGTAAGACCAATGCAGACCTTTCTTAAGGTATAAATAATGCAGATAATTTTCGAGTTTAATGACATACTAAAAAATAATTCAAATCTCTCGCAGTGCCACGTAAGATACAACAGCTTGAACAGGATCATCAAAAGCAGTTGCAGCAATCTCATCAAGAGGCACCACAAAGGGCAGCAGAAATTGATAGCCCAACCTGATGAATCTGCCGGTGTATACCAACAGTATCGCTTTAAAAGCAAGCTAGTATTTGATACTATATTTTATTTTCCCTTTCAAGAGCAAGAGCTTGAACACACGACACTTGTGTTTTAAGTGGAGGACAAGGGAGTCGCTAATTAAAATACACGAAAAACGAAAATCCACAAGAAAAAGCCGTCAAAACAAGTCGTAACCATGCTACTGGAAGAATAAAAACACCACTCAATGAAGAAAGAGGCAAACAAAAGAAAAAAAAAAACAAGAAGAGAACAAGAAAAAGAAACATCATCATGATACTTTATTAAATTTAAACACATTTTTAACTAAACATTATAAGATCAAGTTATTTGATCGTCCAATTTACCTTTTTTGAAGATGAAATCCAAATTCTTTAGGAACGCAAAATGAACGATCCTTTTTCACTCAAAGTGAGTTGACCGCAGGTGAAGCTGGTTGCATACAAGGTATTATTCTCTTCCTATGTGATACTCATTTCTTCGCCCAACCCTTTATCCCCAGACGTCAATACTTCAACATCCATAATAGAAACAAAAGTCTTCCGTAGAGATTAATGAAATGCATTACGGTGTAATTTTTGACGTTTTATCAGTGACAGGAAAACCAAATTGATGACGACTATCACCGATGACATCAACGCAGACATAACAAAGTCAGCGACAAGAAATTAGACACCGTCAATAGCTTCAAAAATCTTGGATCAGTTATCTGAGACGAAGGATCAATAGCAGGAATTCTCTCCAGAATTGCGCAAACAACAGCTGTTATGACAAAACTGAGGCCTGTTTGAAATCTTTTTAAAAAAAACAAACATTACCGTCAGCGCGAAGTTCAGACTGATGAGCTCAACGGTCATCCAAACAGTTTTGAATGCCTGTGATTCGTGACAGCTGGAGAGAAAAATTATTCCGGCAAGGAGATGAGATGCTCTCGTACACTCATTGGCATCTCACACAAAGACCACATGATGAGTTACGGAACAGTCGCAAATGCGGTCGGACTCATGTCAAAAGATCCACAGGACTGGCCAAAAACAATCCCACAAGGGACTGTGCAAGGAAAGAGAAAGAGATAATGAGAGGGAAAGACTTGCGAGGACAACATCACAGAGTGGACAGGAATGGCGCTGAGTGATCTCAGGAGGGAGGAGAACAGAAAAAACGCAACGGCGTGAGCTGATTGTCTGATCCAGTGATGCCTCTACGGTCGTCCGACCACGGGATAGCTCAGCCCAGCGAGGCAATGAAGAACTACCCGTTGTCTTACAGTTGTAATTCTTAAGGTAGGTATCAAGTATTTAAATAGTGAAACTTGGCCAATGAAAGGTAACATACATTTTGACTTTTATAAACCCTCATCCATTTCTAGCTTATTATAATTCATTTCTTTATCAAATTTTGACCTTCAAGTACTTAAAGCGAGGCTTTAAACATGACAGGGTATCACCAAATCCGCAAAGCAGTGTATGGAGCAATGTCTTCTTCAAGGATCAAATGCTATGACATGAAAGCGTCTACAATAAGAGATCAGTCAAGCTGTTTGAGCAATGAGTAATATTTTAACATGTACTTGCACAAGGTAGGAAACGAGCCAAGGAAACTCTGCTGCATTTTAGCACGAACTATCACAACCAACGCAGCATTAATCACAACCTAATCAGAGGCAGCGAGTAAAAACCAACAGCAAAACTGTTTTTATGCAACCCGGCCAAAATAACCCTCTCTCGAAATCAATGGACCGGCCGTGAAAGCTTATAAAATAAAATGAGACCGACCAGGCGGCCTAAACAATGGAAGAAACGAGAAGAGAACGAGAAAGAGAAACATCATCTGGTTAAATCCCCCCCCCCCCTTTTCCCATATTCAGTGTAAATGTCACCACCAATATCGTTTTTTTGACTCCTACACACGTGTTTCCCAACAGACAACATGCTGCACAAAATATTAAATAAAAACACCGTATAGCTAAGCTATAGCTGCATACAGAATATGGAAAGAATAATTTCTAGCCACAACAAAACAGTCCTTGAATCTACAAAGATAAAAGAAAAACAATGAAAAACTTGCAACTGCGGGGATAAAAAATTATGCCCGCTCAAAGGCCAGCATCCCCAAAAGGGAGAGGTATACAAGGCAACTGTCGTACAAAAATCCTCGAAAAAACAGGACACTTACAGTACATAGGAATAGCAGAAAATGAGCTCAAAACCAGATACGGCCAGCACACATCGAGCTTTATATTTAACCACAAAAACAGCCACAACTTTAAGCGAATTCGTATGGAAATTAAAGAAATCAAAAAATGAATACCACTTATCATGGGATACATCGAAAGGGCGCAGTCATATTCAGCAATAAAAAAACAGATGCAACCTATGCATAGCAGAGAAATATTTCATTTAAAAAAAAAAAAGATCAAGCCTCAACAAAAGAAGGCATATCTTTTCATCCTGCCTCCATAGACAGAAGCATTTGCTCTGAACTTTCAGTGGCTCGGAAACGAAAAACAACAACACAAGGTCGGAACGGCAATCGAACACACAAACATATAATTTTTTATATATTATAAAAAAAAATTCCGAGCCAAGGTAAGTGGAAATGTTTCCTTGTGCTGCCTTTGTATTATTTATGTGGTAGTTTCCCTTGGTAGGCAATTAATGGACACGTGATAGAGCGAGAGAAATACTTTATAGTGAAACAAAAAAAAAGCAACGCGCGAATGTGTGTGTATGTGTCTGAAAAATAGTATGAGCACAAAAGCTAAAGGACAGGCACAGGCTTTCTGCCACCAATATCCGCGGTCACTGAACCGGTCACTTGTCCCGGATCTTCTCTCTTCTCCCCTCACCCCCCCCCCCCCCCCCCCCCCCCCCCAAAGCCCCCAAAGTTTTTTGGCACTTAATCGGTTTTCACTTTATACACCAATGTGTTTCATATCATACCTTCTGTTATATCACAGAAGCTTTTGGCTGTTTTATCTATAGTATTTGAGATATAAGAGTGGCGAATGAGACTTCTTGAAATTTTTCAATTTTTTTTTTAAACCATGATATAAAGATCGTAACCTCAAACGTGAAACTATAGGATGCAATGAACAAGTGCAGCAAGGCTTTAACCCAACATTTAGAATCCAGGGCAAGCTGTACCACAGGCTCGGTAATATTCTTCCTCCCGTTGGAAATGATCCAGAGTTTGCTCACATTTTTTTTCATGATTCAGTCACAGAACTTACAGACAGATTATCTGATACGTTAGATGCAGAGATTCTAGGAAACTTGAAAGATTGTCTGTATAATTCAAATTCCTACATTCAATCTTTCAAGTCAGCAATTGAATTTTGTGCAGTGGGAGAAAACTTACAAATAGTTTGGCATGCCAAGGAGGTTCCACAAAAAGATGGCCACACCAGAACCTACAATCTACCAACAAGTAGTGAAATAGCAGCGCTCTTACCCGGCAATCAGTCTGGAAATTTAGGCATAATTTTAAGATGTAGTTTTTTGGCACTTCTGCTCTACCAAATAGTAACATCTCAAAATATTCATGATCCATATGGCAACAGCAACAGAAATAGTCCATGTATGGATGCAGGTCAGTGTTCAAAAAACTTCACCAAGCAATTTCAGGATGAAACAGGAGTCACTCAATCATCATATCCACATTATATGCGGAGAATGAGGGTAGGGCACACACAATGAGGTTGTGTGCATCGAAATGTTCTAATCACAACTCTTTAACTTCCCATACAACCCAATACTATCTCTGAGATATGCACACATAAATGTGGAAGTTGTGCATTACAAACATATAACCAAAAGTCAAGATAGTGTTCTTATGGAAATTCGAGCAGAAAATGACAATGATGAAATTTAGAGATGCTCGCTACATCTCAGCAAGCGAGGCCTTCTGGAGACTTAATGGATTTGAAATACACAGCAAACACCCACCTGTTGAAAAGTCGCCGTGCCGTTTACAAGATCAGAAAACCATACTGTTTCAACCTGAAGAGATTCCACAGTTTTTCGCCCTAGGACCCCCAGACACAAAACTTCACAGCTTTCTTTAAGAAAAATACAGAAGATCCAACAGCGAGAGCTATCTTCTATCCAGGTTTTCCATATTTTTTTTTACTTGGAATAAAGAGCACAAGTGGCGGAGACGAAAACAAGGATTAAAAAATCCGAAGAACCCAGATGAATGTAGAACTGATTGCATCGGGCGTATTCCAACTAAATACCTCAGACCTCACCAGGCAGAGCTCTACTATCTAAGACTTCAGTTACACCACAAACCAGGTACAACTAGCTTTGAAGATCTTGAAGAATGCAGCAATGCAAGAGGTATCGGCTATCAGATTCGATCTACAATTGAGACTAGCCTTTACAACTGTCCTCATCTATTGCTGTCCAGCTGATCTTCTCGGATTCTGGCACAAGCATAAATTGGAACTGTGCCGAGACATTATTGTAGTGACAAAGTCACATAGCTGGATCCACATGTATAAAATCAGGTTTTGATGAAAATCCAGCACATTCTGGATAATAATGGATTGGGTTTTAAAAAAAAATCTTTCAAATGCCACCTGCAAACTTTGATGAATGTCAAGGAGGACAACCAAAGATTGTCATCGAGGACTTGAACTTCGACTCAGAAACTCTAAAAGAAAAGGTCAATCAGAAATGCCAACAACTGAATGATCAACAGAAAGAAGTGTATGACTCTGTAATTAAGTTTGTACTTCAGAAACAAGGGCAGATCTTTGTTCTTGATGCAAGTGGAGGGACAAGAAAAACCCAAACTATCAATTTAATTTCAGCAGCTGTCCGGTCCTGTAACAAAATGCCCTAGCTACAGCTTTATCGGCATTGCAGCTACTCTTCTTTCCAATGGCAAGACATTGCATAGCAGATGCAAAGTACCTAACTGTGTAAATGAGCATAAGTCTCCGAGATACCACCAGTTGATTACTTCAAAAAAAAGATCTTTTGATCACTAATGAAGTGTCTATGGGTCATAAATATATTATCGGCAGATGAACAATTTAAGACATACGTGGCAACAACTCTCTCTTTGGAGGAATGACTGTGTTGATGGCAGGCGACTGGCCAAATTCTTCCTGTTGTCCGCCATGGCTAAAGTCGGCAAATAGTCAATGCAACTCTCAAGTCATCATATCTGTGGGACCATGTCAGATTATTAAGCACAAAGAACATGAGAGTCGTACTTACTGGCGAATCTACTGCATTTTCAGACTATCTTCTTTAGAGTTACCAGCACGCACAGTGACTATATGATTACTGCGCACTCCTACGTGTGTAGTAGGATTGCGGTGTCTTTGCCTCAGTGCATTGTTTTTTGTTTATATGTATTTTGCTGTGTAACACATTGAGAGATTGGTTTATTGGCTTATATTTCATTGTTATATGATCTCTATATGTGGGAATGCATCTGAGCCAGAGAATGGCAATTTGATTTATTGTATTTTTCAAATAAATAAATGTCTACGACCTGTGCGTGCTGAGTAATGTGAGTTTTTTGTGAAAGTGTATGAGATGAACAACAGAATGAGTGTAAAGAGATCAGAAATTTTGCAATGCTACTCCCAGAAGAAATTACAGTGAGCAATGATCAGGACTTAATTTTGTCTTCAATAGTTCAAGCTTTGGTACAGATCCTGAATGGCTTTCGTCTCACTGCATCATATGTCCAGCCAAGGCAGAAGTAGAGAAAATAAATGACGTAATTATGTGTGGGGGGAGGTGGAGGGTTTCAGGGAGAAGAAAAAAGAAGAGAATGAGCACCAGTATCCCATTGAGTTCGTCAATTCACTGTGTCCTTCCGGTATGGCACCTCACAAACTGACCTTGAAAAAAATAGCATGCTGTTACGGAACCTGGACCCCACAAATGATCACTGTCATGGGACCAGATACATCATTCAGCACCTACATCAACATGTCATTGATGCCATCATCGCATGTGGACCACATGCAGGGAAGAGAATATTCATTCCTAGAATCCCTCTCATACCATCTGAAAATCTTCCTTTTTCACATGAAACGCAAACAGTTCCCCCTTAGACCAGCCTTTCCCATGACTTCCAATACAGCACAGGGGCAAACATTGCAGAAAATAGGGATTTCATTACAACATCCGTTTTTCTCCCATGGTCAGTTGTATGTCGTTATGAGCAGTGTAGGGTCTCAGCATGCGATAAGGATACATGCAACCAAAATCAATGACCAACAATGTTGTCTACACAGAAGTCCTGCAGTAAACCTGGTAGGTTAAAACATGATGTGTTGATAATTATCCTTTCCAATATTCGTGGAACGAGTATTTTGCTAGTTTCGTGCAAAGTGAAGTACGATTTGTTCGCCAGTTTCCCTTAATAGCGCCAATAAAGATGACACATTTTGTTTTACACTGAGTGGTAAACGCGAATAAACCACTGTTATTGACCACAGACTTTTTCCCCTTGGACGTGATCCCAGTTTACTGATAATTTAAGACATAATACAATTGGAAATGAGAAAAAAGCATTTTTGAAACATCCTGATTTTGTGCCACATAATGAAAAGGATTCAGATATGTGTGATGAGCTCGAACTCGTGTCACAAACTAATGAAAAAATGATCCTGGAGAGAAAAATTCACAAGAAACGAGCAATGGAGATGATATAGATTGTAATATTCAGAATTCTAGAGATCCTGCATGCTTCACTATAGAGGATGAACATCGAGAAAATTTGAGTCTGGCACACTCAAGAAAAGAATACGCCCCAAAGCTTGCAGGAAAAAAGGGCCAAAATACAACATCTGGAGAGAACGTTTCAAATAAAAGGTTGTAAAGGTACAAGATGTGGGGACAGAAATCTCTCAGAACTCACAGGGTCTGACTGGGTAGTGTTCAACAATTAAGTGACCAACGATAGTTTCTTGCAAGTTACGTTGACAAGGAGGAAGTAAAAAAATAAAGGCGATGGAAGCCGGAAACAGAGAACCATGATTTGTCACCTACCAATCAGCAAAAACCGCAGAGTTTATCGGTAAGAGAGAGAGAGATAAATCAGAACAGCACTCAGCAAGAAATAGGAAGATGGACAAATAGAAACGGTGAGACGGGGCGGTAGAAGAGATTCAGACAAATTGAAAGGTGAGAGAAAAAGATAGCCATTGATCACATAAACAAGTTTACGAAAATAGTGCAGAGTGACATTATTATAGAGCAAACGCCACAAGTAAACTTCTTGCACCTGAATGGCATATATGCTGTAGACTTTATATGCTATAAAGAATAAACCAGGATCAAAAGAGGCAAACCGGAGTACGGGTTCAAATGCAAAGAGAACCCAGCTGAATGGGTGGTAGTTCACCTGGATCCATATCTTTGCGTCATTATCAATTGTACGGGAGAAAAGAAAGATAGATCCGGATTTTCATGACTTGCTGGATATGGACGAGGACAACTCTAGAGAAGAAGTTTCTCAGCATAGTTACTTGTATAAGATATGCTTCCGCTGTAGTAGCAATATCATGGCGTGGCAATTGTAATTCTCCCTGTCCATGATTCCTATCCCAGCCCGTCCTCGGATCACTGTGACCTCAGTGTGACTTTAAATTTCGAAAAAAGAATAAATAAGTAACATGGTTCAATGACACACTTTTGACACCATTGATGTAGTTCAGCCAGGTTTTGTAAGGCTGCTCTGTAGCGATAGCTGGGATGCTTGACAATAATGTTAAACGGCGTAGAGTGAATGGGGATTGGATGAACACTGGAGCATTGAATTCAGCAAGTTAGTTTCCTTGCTCCTTTTGCACTTACTTTGCATCTCATTCATAAAAACAAAGCAACCTCCTGGTTAAGTTATAGTCAGCTTTCCTCACTCATATTGAATTGAACAGCTCATGTAAAGTTTATGCAGTTCTCTGTATTGCAAAACCGAATATATTGCTCTTGAATTTTGTATTTTGCTCTTTTGGTGTATACTCATAAAAATGTAATAATTCAGTATTCAAAGAAAAGGCAGAAAAATCATTCAAATCCATATTTAAAACTGTAGATAAATTAATATCTAGGTAGAATAGCATTTAGAAACAAAACAACGAAGAAAAACGTGTGGTAGAATAATTTCGATGGTACTAGTGACAAAATCTAAGCCACTGAAAGGACACTCATTTATTATAAACACATTTTGACTGTAAAGACCGACTTGTAAAAATTGGTTGCCTGGTCTAAGCAGTTGCGATCAGGTAGCTTTGAATTTGGGATTTTAAGGAATCCTTTAAACTGACGGTATTCAGCACAACAAAGAAAAGTTTTTCTTTCCAATTTCAGAGGAATTTTCGTTGTGCAGTGTACCATGAGTAAACCAAATCTAAAGTGATGATCTGCTTGGTGAAGCTGCAGTTTTTGTTTCTATTTGTGCGGTTTTCCCCCTATTTTCCGGTTAAAAATAAGGAGAAATACTTTGTTTCGTTTTATTTTTGGGAATGAATGATTCAATCAAAAAATATATATTTTTTAAATTCATTAAAACAAGGCTGAGCAAAGGTAGTAAAACAATATGCACAAGCACAGACGGAACGCATCGTCGTAATGAGAAAACGATACAAACAAAACTTATAAAATAATGATTTGACTTCAACCTTTTGATATTACACACCAGATAAAAGCACCAAACAGATGTAGACATAATTATGCAGTATACCTGAAGGTTAATATAACAAATATGTCAATATTAACTACCAAATTCCAATATCCCCATCTGGAGACCATGGCACTTCATGTAATTAAAAGCAAAAATGAAATCCTACATCTACAGATATAGACCATAGATATGAGAAGTTTCAAAAACGTCTCATTTAGATTGTATAATGAACACTTACCGCAGTGACTGAAAAGAATGATGCGGCATGCCACTTTCACACAGCAAGACTTTCAAAAACATTCCAGGATGACGAAGGTCAGATGAAAGATACGATGAGAGGATAATATTCCGCAGGGGATAGCCAAACTGATTTTGAGAAACAGAAGGACAGGAATAACGGCGAAGACTGGTTGCTGAATTTAGCGTATAGTTCCACCGAACAGATAGAAAGATAAAGGGAAATAAATAAAATATTCTTCTTCTTCTTTGCGATAAAATGATAAATAGATAAACCTATTGACGCTTTCATTAAAACCCGTAATGGGGATCCGTGTGACCGCGTTAGGTCTTTGGTGTTAATATACCACGGGTCGAAGTTCTGAGCTCAGCAGCGATAGTTGTGTACGAGACAACAAAAAAGGGCATGACCAGGCGCATCTATTATTGTTCAGTCAGTTCATGCAAACAAATATGACATGGACACGTCACAATATTATCGAGCTTTGCACGAAATTCCTCTTAGGCAACGTGTAGGGGGTGTGAAGCAGAGTCAAAGAAAGACGTTTAATATTCAGTATTTGGTAGAATTTGTGGTTAGTTACATGAAGAAAACTGAGAACGAGAACGGTGGCGGAGAACGGTTGCAAAGTCGTGTGTGTCCAATGGACTCGATATCATATTGAAAGACAGATTTTCACACTAGAGCCAATTCTGGCAATAAGGATTCTCTAAAACTGTGTCAATTGTGGGGTATAGTTATATTGAAAGGTAAGAGGACTTGGAGTGGATGAGATACGCAAGAGATATAGATATACATGGCTATACTGACAGTGTTGAGGAGAAGAACACAGCTTGTGCAAAGAGCATGGTGTAAGAAGTGAGGGAAGTTTTTATCACCAGTTTTGATAGCTCCATCAACAGAAACATTCGACTTGGGTTTTTGACACCATTAAATAAGCAACGAAAGTCTATGATGTGTGCCGTAATATTGCATACACTTTTCAGTGGCAACTTTAAGTGTCGTTTTATTTAATGTCAGAGTGTTCAATTTTGTTCACTGTGAATATTCTTGGTTAAACTGCCACTCATTGGTGCAATGGAAGCGATTCCATATTCTCCTTATTCTGACTGCTAGATTTAAAGAGATAAGAGAGCAGATGATTTGGAAGAGATTAGCCGAGCTCACAGGTGCAACCTCAGGTGCTCTGTTCAGTTCATCTATATATTTACATATTGTGTTCACTTTGCGGCCCGGATAAGGCCTAGACAAGAATACTAAAACCGTCACGAACACTGTCACGGCAGGCCCTGTAATCCACGTCGATTCTGAGTTTTTGTTAACTTGTTATTTAATAAAGGTCTTTAAATTGTATCAATTCAATGCATTTGCACCCAATTTAAATTTTGCTGTGTAATTTTTGTTGTTTCAGGCTACCCTTAACCCATGAAGATGTAACATGGAGAATTATGCAAAGGTCATTGATCAGTAGAATCAACTTCTTGTATGTAAATATCTGCATATTCTACAAATACATGTTAATGTTAAATGCAAATAAAAGGGACTTGAAGCAGAGCTTAATTTTGTACAAAAAGTTTTGTCTGAAAAACTTCAGTATCAATAACAAGTCCCGGTTAAAAATATTGTCGAATCTTAGCTCAAACATTGAAAGTGACTTTTAAAGGGAATGCGCTCGCTTTGCTTTTTCAGCTGTTGCAATAACTGGCTCAGGTTCTGGCAGAAAATGTATTTTAAAAGTGTTATCGGGGTTGAGTATAGTTGTAAATAGTCAGAAAGTGAAGCACCATCTGAGGGTTCCTTGAGCAATGAACCTCATTCAATTCAAAAATGTTTTGCAACGTTAAGCATACACATGGCAATAATTATTTAGAAGACTTTAAACATTCAGTACCAGAAAGTGTGTTAGCTTCCTTTGATGATGTTGACAACGTGAAAGAGAGTCACGTATCAACAGAAGTTGATAAACCAACTACTTTGGGTGCACTTGGAGCATGACAATAACCAGAGATAATAAATGTGACTAGAGTACAAAAGGAAAAAAATTGAATGATTTCAGTTGTTCTCTGATCTGATAAAAATCCGTATTATCGAAATCACCCTTGCTTACTTCAACCAGAATGCCAGCCATAAATCATTTGAAAGAATGGGTGACAGTGAATCTGGAAGCAAGTATCCCGTTTTGAAACATTGTGATAAACGTAGCGCACAAAGTAAAGAAAACACTACTGACCGTGTGCAGAAGTAGACTGCTGGTGCAAAGAGCTCTGTACAAGAAGTGACATAGTTTCCCATTGCTATTTAGATAACTTCGCCAACTGGAACATTCAACTTAAGTTTTCGACTGCATTAAATAACCAGCAAAAGTCTATGTCATACATGATGTGTCTTGAAATATTGTAAAAATACACTTTTCAGTAACATTTTTAGTGCCGTATTATTTTATTAATGAGAGTGGTGTGGTGTAATCGAGATTTGGCTGGAGCGGTCGACATGGTCCTGGCCAAAACTGATATCACTCACTAAAAATTTAGAACTTTAAAAACTTTTAAAAATAGTATTCTATAATTAATTTCCTTTCTTTTTCCACTAGATACAAAGAAAGTAGATCTAGAGTTTATCCTGCAGGATTGTGCCACATTTAAAATACTTCATTTCTTTCTTTATGTGTATTTTGTATTCCTCATGGACATTAGGCCTATTATATGCGTTAAAATCCTAGATCCAGATTCTTAATTTTTGCAATTTTGCTCAGAATCTGGTCAGTCTGGACCATCTATTTATTATTTTTTTGTTTGTTTGACCTTTATAGAAACAATTCGCCGGTTTACTAAAAAAAATTTAATTCTCTTCCTCTAAAGTTGCTTCTATTTTTCTTTCCCTTTTCCTACAGAACTCGGTGCTCGGGACGAGTTTGAAATTGCTCTTTTGTCGGTGAAACACCACAGAGTTTTTTTTTTATTTTTTTCTCTCCTACACTTTTGGGGTAAAGTCGCGTACCTTATCTCTCGTCTGTTGGTAGATTGTTGTTTTGGTTATATTTTTCTTTGTCTTATTCTTTTCTTTTCATCTTCGAAATTGGTATTGCCCCGCATGTTTATTTTTTTCCCTTTGTTTTGTTTTTTGTCTTTTTTTACTTTACGGGTAGTTAATAT
This sequence comes from Elysia crispata, assembly GCA_033675545.1. Lineage (NCBI taxonomy): Eukaryota > Metazoa > Mollusca > Gastropoda > Plakobranchidae > Elysia > Elysia crispata. Next base: position 391,745 of record JAWDGP010002623.1, on the reverse strand, counting down.
GAACATTGTGTAGAGTGCAGCTCCAAAATTTACAAAGCAAAACAAAGCGCGTAAGCTTTCGGATTTCCGCCTTCATCCGTCATTACAACAAGAACAAGAATTCACACAGGTGTATTCACATAAAAATATGATATACAATCTATAAAAATAAAGAAGGCTATAAAACGAGTTTTAGATCTATGTACAAAGATCTAGATCTACCTAAAAATGCGTTAAAAGGTCATGAAAAATAGTGAATATAATAAGGGTAAATATTTTTTTAAAAGTGTATAAATAAGTAGCTAAATAATTAGAATCTATTTATAAAATACAGAAAGAGAAAAATTAGTGAAAGTACAAATAGCTAAGTATGCTAAATAGATAAACAATTAAAGAAATATTATTGTGAAAGTGGAGTGAAAGATAGTGAACAGGATTGCGAGAGAAAAAGACAGAGAAAGAGAGACAGGCAGACAGAGAAAGGAAAAGAGAGAAAGAGGGGGAGGGGAAATAGGGGAAAGAAATGGGTTGATTGAAAAGACAGACAGATGAATAAAGAAAAGCAAAGGGAAATGAATGGATAGATAGGGAAGGAAAAGCGTCGACTCCCCTATGAAATGATAAATCGAGGCCAATGGTTTAAAAGAAAATCTCTAGATCAAATTTGTGCGGGAAAAAATTTGCAATAATTAAATAACAATAGCCAGAATATATTTATTCAAAAAAGTACAAATTTTTAAGGAGCTTATCTGTTCAGAGGCAACGTCAAACTTGGAAACAAAGCATCCGCAATAAAAAGGTGCCATCGAATGTAAACCGAGTGATGCATGGAAAGCATCCACAAATACACACCTTTGGAAGCTGCGTACTTTGCGAGTCCACGATAAGCCCTGAGAAGGAAAAAGATTAATGGTATATAAAAAAAAAACAACAGTACCGATGGAAATGGTTTTAAGAAATTCTTTTAAGCTCCTCCTGATCTTCAAACCTCATAGTTTTGGGAAAATAAGTGTTGAACATATATTCCCTCTGAGGACCAATTACCCATTTCGAAAACAAGTCACGGTTCAAAGTGGCGAGTTCTTTGAACAAATCAGTTGCGCAGCGATGGGAACAATGATGGGTCCTACTTATGCGTGCCTTTTCATGGGTTAGCCTGAAATCGAAATCCGAAATACTTACCAAGGTTCTTAGCCGGAAGATTATCACCGTTACATTGATGATGGTTTTGGTATCTTCTACGTTGTCAAAAGAGGAACTTCGCAGATACATTGACTTTGTGAAACATTTCAATCTTTCTATCTCCTTCACTTCCGAAGTATCTACGACTTCGGTTAATTTTCTGGATATCAAGATCACTCTTAGGGAAAACTCATTACATCCGTCTGTCTATCACAAGCCCACGGACAGCCACGCCTATTTAACATACAACTCCTCTCACCCTATGTCCTGTAAGAAGTCTATCCCTTACTCACAAATTAATGCTCTACCTGCGTCGACATTGCCAAGACGATTCAGACTTTCAGTCTGACTGTGCACGAATGAGAGATTTTTTTCTCCGCATGTGGGTACCCGATGGACACTTTGGTGGTTGCTTGGAGTAGGATCTTTAAGTCAAGTAGAGTAGAGTCATTGTTACCCAAAGCCACAACATCCTTTGAACGCACAAAACTCAATATCACCTACCATCTGCAGAACGAGGTCACTTAACAGATAATTTTTCAAAATAAATATTCTTAGGCTGACACTAAAGCTTGTAAGGTTTTCGATGAGCCTCCCCTTCTGTTTTGGAGAGCAAAAAATTATTTGTGATACCATACTAGATCGTAGTCGATTAAAAGAAAACAGCAGTCAAGAATGCACTACTTCCAAATTATATGTTTTCGAAAAAACTACACTGTCAGCGCTTCTGCATATCCTCTAAACAATTTTAGGTAGCAGCTTACGCTTTTTTTTAAATACATATAGAGAATGATTAGCTCAGGTTATTTTCAAATTTCTTCTCCCCACCCCCTTCCTCCTTTTTTTTTCTTCCAAGATGAAGATCTACCTACGATTCCTATGGTTAAGATTACACTCTGATATGTTGAGAAAAGCTAAATTGCTAGACTCTGCATGCGTTTTAAAGCTGACCAAAACCTGTCATGTTATGAGTTAAAACCGAAATTTTAAACCTGATATCTCAGTTACGGTACACTTTAGAGGTTTCTTCGGTTTCAAAAGCAATCGCAAATGTTAGAGGATGCCGCTCCGATGTGTTTTTGCGGTCTTTTCGGTAATATTTAAGGCACAAGCTGTAAAAGTCATTTTTCAAAGGCTTTTTTTTTACTTTTCAAAATGATCGAAGTTGACTATAAAGAAGTTTCTTCTCTAATTTATTAACGTTATCACTTAACATCAAGTCTACAATTCCGATGACTGTACAGTGCTTAAAAATAGTATGAATACATGATATATATATATATATATATATATATATATATATATATATATATATATATATACGATGGGTAATAAATTAAAGCCTAACAACTGTAATTATATCTTTACACAACCATGTTATTGCAGGAATATTTAAAATCTATCTTTTATCTTTCATATGTAATAGCTTAGGCGAAATTTAAATTGGGATTCATTTCAAAGAAATGGTTTATAACCATTTCAACCAGTTCGCACCTCAGATAGAGAAAAACAGTCGAATAGGCGGATAAATTTGAGACCTTGCTAAACGAAAAGGCATCCGATTTCCTGAGCAGCAAAATGGTCTGTTTTATTGTAGGTATTACTCTTTTCTCCACGAACAAATGAATTAAGAGTATTTCAATTTTAATTGTCATTCTAATTTGAAGAAAAGCGAAAACCGACCCTTATCTTTGCTGCTTGCTGTCAAATGTCTCGGACAATTAAAATAAAGTTTCCAAAAATAAAAAAAAGAATGCTTTACCCTTTAACCTCTAATTATCTTCCTGTGCGACTTCCTCCCTCTTCTCGACGGTCCAACAAATCCATCCTACAAAATTAGTTTTACATCCATCCTTCCTTCCTTTTCCTTCTCGTTCCTTATGCAACCTCTCACTCTACTCTTTCGCTACCGCAATCTTTCCCTCTGTTCGTCCGTTCTCTTCGCCATATCGTCCTCCCTATTTGCTCACCGATTCCTTCTAAATCTCTCAAAACTCCTGCCTTATCAAGTTATCTTTAACCTATTTCAGACGTGTGAGAAGAGAGCCATGTGTGAGACAATCAGATACGGTGAGTAATAGTCTGAAGCCTGACAAGGTCATTAACAGACTTCTCCAAACACATTCACTGAATCGCTTTTTGGTACATCCAATTTCACTCACTCATGTACTCTCTCTCTCTCTCTCTCTCTCTCTCTCTCTCTCTCTCTCTCTCTCTCTCTCTCTCTCTCTCTCTCTCTCTCTCTCTCTCTCTCTCTCTCTCTCTCTCTCTCTCTCTCTCTCTCTCTCTCTCTCTCTCTCTCTCTCTCTCTCTCTCTCTCTCTCTCTCTCTCTCTCTATCTATCTATCTATCTATCTATCTATCACTGATTACAAAATGCCTGTCTCGTATCAGTTTACCAATCAGTCTTTATTGTGGCACATGTATGTATCTGCACAGTTTCAGTCCCTCGCAAAACGATGCAGTTAGGATTGAAACATTCTGCAGATTCACGTACAGCTACATATTAAATGGTGAGCACCAATTATATTTTAACACTATCTTTCCACGATAAAGAGCGCTGAGTAATTCTTAAAATCGAGAAATTACGATCCTCTTTAAGACACTAGACATATGTTCGGCAAGACCTCAGGCTTACTTGGCGACAGCCAAATCGCTAGAACCAGCCGAAAGAGTCGAGATTTCAAGACAGGTTACTTACCTCACTGATACAGAATATTTAGGCTTCTGCGACGAATTCCTGCTTCGTGGATTTTTAATCGGTGTTTTATACTTTACTTGAATACCATGCACCCACACGTCTCCTTGCATAAGTATTTATTTCTAGGTGTTTCACGTCAAACAAGAGCCTTCATAATAACGAATAAAAAGCTATACTCAAACCAATATACGACAGTAGTGATTAGAGTCTAGTTTAAGATGTTTGAATTAATCATGGCTTTTTTTGTCAACATGATTTTAATCGTGTTTCAACCAAAAAAAAAATTATCTTCAGGTTTGAATAAACCTGAGACAGACTAGATCTTGATTATGGTAAACAATTAGAATAAGCAGTAAATTTTGTGAAATCCAAATCTATATTTAGCAAACTTCGAGGCGTCAAAATGCAAACACACCATTCCATTTTAGTGACGAAATTATGTTTGCCTTGGTCTCAAGAATATGAGTGCAACACTATCTTCCAACGATAAGACTAATAATAAAGACACTACTCTTATTTTACTAAGAATGATCGTCCTGGTTTGATGTTCTGGTTAACACGGAAAAAGGTGAAACTGTGTGGCCGTGAGGACATAGATCTATGTTCTGTGGCAGTAAAATCTAGACTTACTATTGGCTGAAGGAGTGAGCAGGAAAATGGAGGCTGCGAGAAAGTCAGTGCAACGATCAAATTGGGTCATCTCGTGGCCAAAGGTGTTAAATAGGTTATAATCAAACGCTCACACACTCACATAATAGTGCAAGCGAAATTGAGCATGCTCAGAGTTCAACAACACGCTCAAAACGCTCGAGGCAATACTACTGAAATTATGGAATTCTATTTCTTAAAAAGACTTGCAGATAACAATGTAGATCTACAGTAAGTTATTGGTTGAACGAGTATTGGCTTTGGAAAAACCTTGAGACTGTCGTCATCATAAGCTAAGTACTTAGCTCAGCGATTTTTAGAGCTTGAACCTTTTCAGAACTTGAAAGGTGCATGGTACAGTTTGTTTTAAACATTGCTACTATCGGTTTTAAACTGTGTATGATAGAGAATGAGACGGAGAGAGGTGAAAAAGAGAGATTGATACACAGACATAGGAAATGGAAAGGAAGCAAGGAAGGTCAAAATAGAGTTGGAAGAGAAAGCGATATGACAAGAGAACCATATAAATATATATATCAAGAGAGGAAATAAAAAAAAATAATTCAATAGTCTGAGGGAAAGGTAGTTATTTGGTCGTTGACTAAAATCAATGGTTGCTCGCGAAACCTGCCGTTTTCATCCTTCTGCTGCTGTATAGATTTAAATACTATGATTATGCTGAAAGTCCTTTCTCACATTTACATTTCTTACTGTGACAATTGATAGCATGAAGTGCAAGTAATTTTTTATCAAAAGGGGAAAAACTTTTCATGGTTTTTTTTTATAACAAAGAAAAAACTAACTTGAAAAATTTAGCACAGTAACGATTATTGACAAAGCTTTTGATCTTACCTAGATACTGGAAGCTCAATAAATATTGTTAAAGGTCTTTCTGAGGTGGTAACAGCTACCAATTTTCCTACCATTTGTGGTAAATGATAAGAGAACATGAGACCAATAGTTGCCAAGACTATAATTCTTGAATGTGGATGCAGGAGAAAACTGTCCGAAGTGCAAATCATGAGAAAAAAAGAAAGCCGTTATGAATGTAGATATTACTTAGATATTACTCTATAGCATGATTGTAGATCTATTACATACGGTTTCATAACTGCCGCCGCCTACATTGCAGGACTACTTTCCGTTTTATTCCTGCCATCTCTGCCCACTGTGCTTATAAGAAATATATCGCACAATCGCCTTTTTCTTTTAAGAAAACAACCATATTTTTACCTTTAATTTTCCAAAAAACAAAACACTTTTGGTGAAAAGTAATATTAACACTCCAATCTTTAGGGCAATTTACAATTTATGACAAATTTGACGTGCTTAGGTGGTCTAGAAATGCTGATTAATGGTCCTCATTTTCCGCCAGCGTCACAGAGATTTTGTTGGTGGTGGTGGTGGTGATGATCAGTACGTTGATGGTGACAAAAAAAGAACAATATCAGTATTAACAATAATATTATAAAAAAAACCGATGATAAATGCACATCTGGCAATATTTTGAAGTGAATTTGATTTCATTAGGGAACTCATAATTTAATTTCAGTTTTGTTGTTTATTCTTTATTTATTGGTAGGACTTCCGATTAGATATGAGGATTATATGATGCCCAAGGTTTGTTTTTATTTATTGGTAATTTACTGTAAGAAAATGATTTGCACATACAAAAACCAACCTTAATCTTTTTATATGGCCCGATCAAACAAAGCCCTTCTTAGGAAGATACAGGTACCGTGCCCATTCGGATGTCGTTCCGAAAGAAATTGTACTCCACACGAAAAAAATTACGGCACCATAATATTATATCCTATATCATCTTATATAAATCTTAATATACTAAGCCAACGTGCCCAATCGGGAGTCCTACGGCTGTTTCGGCATATCGTAAAAATAAAATTAAAAGTAAATTGATTTCAACAAAATAGAGCTAGATATGGTAATGGTTAGCATCTGGATTAGATCTAGATCTACTTAATATCTTAACCAATGATGTGTAGTATTCAGCCCGCATTCTTTAATGACGCCTTTGTAGTGGCAATGGAGCATAAATCATCAAATAAGCGACTAGATCTACTTTAGTACTTATATAGCGACATAATTAATTTAATAAGTGATCGGCCAGTTTTATTCGACAACTTTAACAATGATAATTATCATTATCGCCCTACCTGTAGATAAGATGTATTGTTTTTGTCTCCATTGAAGCTGGATATTGGTGAAAATGCTTGCTGTGCAAGAAAACTGACAAACCAGTTTGCTCTTTCCAAAGCGCATGGTCAAAATAGAACCAAAAGCTTAGAGCCGGATATAATTTAGGCCTACCGAGACGTCCTTGGGGACAGCGGTGAACTAGGGTGAAGGTCTGGGTGGCCTAAGCTAGTATACAAATCAAAGATGTTGGTACTGTATGATTGTGTATGTATGCGGGTAAGAATAAGAATGAAACTTATAATTTGTATTCTAAAGTTCATACTTTTTTTGTTGGTATATTTTCGCTTTAAAATGATGCGACATTCACATCGGAAAATTCACATCTCGAAAGTTGTTCATTTTTTTTTTTTTTTCGTCTTTCGCTTTTCTCAGCCGTAAAGCAGGGCAGAATGTAGATAGCATTTGTTGGTTTTTGTGGCAATTAAGTCAGACTTTAGTATTCGATTCATTTGGCTAAACTGAGTTTTCGCAATCTCTATCCCCCCCCCCCACCCCCCAAGATTTTCTGTTCATTGTCACTTGTTTTCCAAGGTACTTGACATGATGTACTTGCTTCAACTTCTTTCCATTGACACAAAATGTAACCCTTGTTCCTGAGTACCTTGACATGACTATAACTTCAGTTTAATTCTCTTTGTTCTTTGTTATCTTTAACCATTTCTAGCAATTTCTGAAGGTCTGTCTCAGAACTGTGTCGTCAGTGTATCTCAAGTTGTTCATATTATGGCCAACAATGTTAATACCTTGGAGACTTTGCTTTCGCGGAAAAGAAACTCAGTGGAGATGTTTAATGAGTGAGGTGAAAGGACACAGCCTTCTCGTAGGCCTGTTTTTATTGATATGAAAGTAGACACATTCCCTGTAGTAGCTTGACTTTTTTATGACGATAGAGATAAGCGATCTTTGCCATGTTTGCCAATTCTTTCAAAGCAGTTGATGATTTTTACATGGTGAACTCGGTCAAGTGCCTAGGCGTAATCGATGAAACAAGCGAACATCTCTTCCTGCGCTGCAATGTATTCTATGTTGAGCTGTTGAGGCAAAATATGGCTTCTCTTGTGGCACTATTGGCTCGGCACTGTTTTCTCTGAGTCCTAACTTCCGCATGGACCTTTTAACTAATCTAACCTTTGATTCTGCAAATGATTACTTTTAACACAGGCATGGTCACATGTGGCATCAAACTAGTCTTCCAGAAACCTGAGCATCCTCTAGCTTTGGCTTTTAAGGGAGTGCAATGTTTTCAGATCTCGCCAAAGGGGATTTACAGCCAGAAGAGTATTTGTCGTTGAACAGGTCACAAACACAGCCGAAACTAAGGCCCCCTAGTAATTATAACTTTTGTGTTAAAACTCTACCCTCACCTTGCGCTTTCCCACCAGACATGCTTGCCAGTCTAATTTCTCAGAGTTGGAGGACTGTTCAAGCTCTATTCAGTTGCCAGCTCTGGTCTTCTGTCGCCAAACAGCTCACCATTTGTCTTTTATGTCGTCAGATTCAAATAATAGTTTTCTATGGTTATCGTTGATGAAAGTCCTTTTGTTTAATTTGACTTTTATTTTGCCAATAAGAAGTTAAACCTCGTCGTGAGTATTCTTTGCATTTAGACTCAATGCTTAGACATTTGCTGTTAAGCCAAGGTTCTTTCGCTTCACAGCATTAATTTGCATGTCATTGTGGATAGTTTTATGTTTAGATGTGTTTTCCTTGCCTCTCTCACAAGCTTAAGATCCAATTTTCCCTAAGACATCTACGGCGTGCCTTGTTTCTTTTAAGCTTTTATGGCAGTCTAGTTCCCATGAAAAATGTTTTTATTGTATATTTTTTTTCACAATTATTTGTTCTTTGGTTTCTAAGTGAAGATGCTCAATCGATTTTTGACATTAACTTTATATTTTGCTCCCAAATCATTTAATAGTTTCAGTTCCCCAATGTAAACACGTGCATGTCTTTTTTGTGTTATTATCATATCTTTTCTTAACTTTTGTCATAACTGGCTTGAGACCTTAATATCTCTCTCTCTCTCTCTCTCTCTCTCTCTCTCTCTCTCTCTCTCTCTCTCTCTCTCTCTCTCTCTCTCTCTCTCTCTCTCTCTCTCTCTCTCTCTCTCTCTCTCTCTCTCTCTCTCTCTCTCTCTCTCTCTCTCTCTCTCTCTCTCTCTCTCTCTCTCTCTCTCTCTCTCTCTCTCTCTCTCTCTTTCTCTCTTGTAAACAGAACACCAAGTCAGAGTTTGTTGGAGCTCTATAGCTTTAAAATAATAGAGCCAATCAATCTAAAGCTGCTATAAAAATAAATTCGTGATGTCTGCCTTGTGCGTGGTTTTTACCTCCTGAATTCCGAGGTTGGGATTGCCATGGGTACCAGATGCTGATTGAGCGGTTTAGTCACCTGTCTCCCACCTCTGTGGAGACGAGGGCAAGTACTTGGAAACAGCATAAGTTAGTTTCATATTTAATCCATATAATTTAGTTTATGAATTATTCACATACTTCCTTAGATCATTTTGTTGCGCATTGAAAATAACAGCTATCTGTTGTAACATCTATTCTGTATCGTGAGATTCAGATCTAGATCGGATATCACACTGTTCGATCGGAGGCAGCAAGGGTGAACTTTTAATGCGACCTTCTCCCAGTGCGTATACGATTGATTACTTTTCGAGAAGACACAGGTCTGTTTACTCTAGAGTAGTATACCTCTCGATAAGTAGTTGGCCTTCATTTCCTAAGCAGAGACATAATTTTAAAAAAATTTCTTCTGAAGGAGATGTCGCCTTATAATAATAATACCTACTACCATACATAATTCAGTAATTCAGATTTTCAGGTTCAATGTTCTCAGTAACTTAATTAACTTCCATGTAAATTTCAAGTTTAGCAGATCTGTATACATCCGCTGCTCGAAAGATATAGGCGGTATCTTTATTCGCATATTAGTCTTGCTTATTTTTTCCCAATGTTTATAGTTTAGCTGTCCTACTCGACCTTAACTTAACTTTTCTAAATTTCATCTGATATCTAGGTCTAAACTTATAAGACAGAGGTTTATTTAACAGGCAATAAGAAGAATGAAGGGGTGTTCGGAAGATCAATGAAGTTTTACTTTATTATAATAATGCATATCTAAGTCCGAGTTTCACAGCGACCAAACATTGTAAATCTTAAACTTTGTAGGTAAGGGTTTCTTTGATGAAATTAAAGCTTAAAGTTGTTTATAAGAATAAGAGATCTAGCATCAAGTTTGAATGACTTCAAAACAAATCAACATTATGACCATGTCGTATGTTTGGATAGGTGTGGGTGTGTCTGCTTTGCAAGTGCGATTTTAGAAATTTGGAATTCCATTGTTTTGTTTTTTGAGAGGTATTTTTTGGGGGGGATTTATTTTAAACTCAGTTTACCTCAAAATCTTTATAGGGTTTATCTAGTAATTATGCGTCTACATTACAATTTAAAAATATTGCATACGGTTTTACGTACACGACTGTGCAGATGTAATGCGATTCAGTCAAATTATTATTATACGACCAATCTCAAATTCCAAAATTCACTTGACATTACAGAAAGCTGTGTTTTATTTTGAAAAATATTAACGCGAGCTGCCAAAGAAACGGCGTGCAAATCGATCGTTAAAATGAGATTTTCCGAATCGCCATTCTTTGGATCACGTTCTCACACAAAACCCGAAATTATCTCGATCCGACTGAACACTTAGATGAGCGAAAAAAGAATACCGACGTCATTCCCGCAATACAAGGATCGAGATTATTTGAAACCATTGTTGCTCTGGCAACGAGCAGGGAGAAAAATCTTTACCGTGGCCGTGGATAAGCGTCTCTGTTGAGAGACTATAGATCTATCTAGTGTTGCCGCTTCGCCATTCGACACTGGAACACGCCCTGTTGCCTGACAGCGTATCGACTTTGTCAGGTCTGGTCTAACTTGGCGGCAGCATCACGACGCGAAACATAGGCCTAGGCCTGGAAGAGAGAAAAGAATCTGGAATATTGAATGCGGATGACAATCGTTTAGCCTAGGTACATTGAAACTAATTGCTCAATCAAAGCGTTGGCTTTATACTTGATGGCAGGAAGAGCTATGCGGTACTGCCACTTTATTCCTTCTGAAGTTTTCGGGCCAGAGCGTATGACAACCTAATCTTTTCCATTCTTTTTCACTAATGATTTGCTGCGAGGATTTATTCAAGACAAAGTAGTCGTGATGTATATTCTGCTTCATGCTGATACATTTTACCCGTAATTTACCCGTAGAAATAGTGAACGCTCATTTTGCCTAGTGCTTCTGAAAGGGAGAAAACCGACCATGTATATTTTTAAAACGTGTTAAAATGGTCGAATCTTTGAGAAATTAAATTTGTGTCCAGAATTGACTTAACATTTAAACGCGCTGTACAAAAAGACACTGTTTTTCTCTTTATGAAACTAATTTGAAGACAGTCACGGCGGATTTTACAAAAGTACAAGAAAGATAAACGGAAACGGTTTTTTCCTCTTAATAAACGATAGATTTATAACTGGAAGATGAATCTTTCCCAATCAACGATAAATATAAATCCTAGACAAATGGTTGAGAGTCATCTTTGACTTTATGTTAATTTATAGTTTGATCTCCCGTGTGTTATTAGTACCGGTACAAACTTTTTAAAAAATTCCAGTTGGTAGTATTATTTCTAAAGTGCTGTTGTCCCCATCTTATTGTGATCGGCCTTTTTTCCCCTTTGGCTAAATGCATCCGCTTCCATAGTCGAAGCGAAACGAAAGGTGATCAGCTGGTCACTCTGAACTTTTGATTATATAAGGGCGTGTCGGATATCAACAAGTCTGGCACCATGTTTACATCAGACGATGCTCACTCTATGACGGAGAACATTTACAAGGTAATGATCCCAAAATTTTGTTTGCATTTTTGTTAATAAGTACTAGCAATATTGATATTGGAACACCGTCATTTTCTTCTAGATTTCTGTCTCCTTAAATTGTCTTTATTATTTCATTTTACTTTTTAAAAAGTTAACCCTCTTCATCAAGCTTTCTGTAAAAGTACGTTTTCATATCCTATCATTTGATGGAGCGTGGGGATCACCTGGAACATAGCATAATGTTTCGGGGAACCGGCAGTTCCTTGAGGAGAGAAAATCATGGTGATTTCAGAAATTACAACCATCTTTTCCTTTAAATGCAGTATAGTTCCATCACAAGGTGAGACAAAGAGACAACGCTGGAGACAGAGAAACATGGGCAAAGAGAGAAATATAGGCAATGATTAACCTGAGAAAATAAGATAAATATATTGATAGATAGATAAATTGAAAGATAGATAGGCAGACAGACAGGTAGGCACTCAGAGAGAGAGAGAGAGAGAGAGAGAGAGAGAGAGAGAGACAGAGACAGAGACAGAGACAGAGAGAGAGAGAGACAGAGACAGAGACAGAGAGAGAGAGAGAGAGAGACAGAGAGAGAGAGAGAGAGAGACAGAGAGAGAGAGAGAGAGACAGAGAGAGAGAGAGAGAGAGAGAGAGAGAGAGAGAGAGAGAGACAGAGACAGAGACAGAGAGAGAGAGAGTGAGTGAGAGAATGAAGAAGAGAGAGACAGAGAGAGAGTTGATGATGATGATGTTTTTATTTTTAAACAGAGAGGGAAATTTCTCACTCATAGAAAATTTTATCATCTTCTGTTCTCTCGTGGAATGTACAATAATCATATTATAAAAGAGGAGCATCATTAGGAATGTAAGATTAAAAAAATAAAGAAAAAATATTGGGATCGAGCGAATGAGTAAAAGAGTTGGTGTCTGTAAGGAAATTCTGAAGACTTTGTTCGATTAAATAGAAACGTCACCCAAAACGAACACCAAAAGTGGCTGTAAGATAAGGCATGTCAAAACGTTAAGGCATACATCTAAAAGATTAGGAAAAGACAGATAATCTAAATTTAATGTAAGTTTCGAAAATCATAGCTCTCTAGCTAGATTCACTGATCACCAGATTCGATTCTATCAGAGTGTGTTAATTTTTTTTTTGTTATCTCTATCTCTTTTGTCTTTTTGTCTGTCTCTCTCTGACTGTCTGTCTGTCTGTCTGTCTGTCTGTCTGTCTCTCTCTCTCTCTCTCTCTCTCTCTCTGTATATCTCTCTGTCTCTCTCTGGCTCTCTCTCTGTCTTTCTCTCTCTATCTCTATCTCTCTCTTTCTCTTTCTCTCTCTCTCTCTCTCTCTCTCTCTCTCTCTCTCTCTCTCTCTCTCTCTTTCTGTTGTAAAATTTATATGTCTATCCGTCTTTTTACTTATCACTATATTTATCTAGCTATTTTCCTGTATATCTCTCTTTCTATCATCGATTAATAAACAACTAATAATTCTATCTAACTATTTATCTTTCAAATTTATCTATCTGTCAGCTTATATGCGGAATGTCTTGGATGCATAAGGAATGACTTAAAACTGACGCCTCCTTAAGTATGTGTTGTGTGTGTGTGTATATATATGTGGGGGGAGGGGGAATGAGATGGGTACAAAGATTGCCTGAATTATTACCAGTTTATTCAAAGCCTTCTTAATCTCAGTGGAGTTAAAAAATCGGTCCTTTGCATTTTCTTCTGTATTGATTTTTTACCTTTTTTGTTTAAATATAATTGTGATCTGTGGTTAATTATACTATTTAACTACCAAAACTGATATCTAAGATGAAATACCAGAACTTTTGGTTCGTTTTTCCTGTAACTCTTTTTAATTCTTCTTCTTCATTATCTTCTTCTTCTTCTTCTTCTTCTTCTTCTTCTTCTTCTTCTTCTTCTTCTTCTTCTTCTTCTTCTTCTTCTTCTTCTTCTTCTTCTTCTTCTTCTTCTTCTTCTTCTTCTTCTTCTTCTTCTTCCTCTATGACTATTGCTGCTGTTATTGACGCTCCTTCTGCTTTAGTTTACAGCATCTTCGACTACTGCTATTGCAATACTCTGGTAATACAACATCTCTAGCCGATGTAGCTAGTCCCTGAGGTTTAGCTTTTCAGGCTGTGAAATAAAATTTGTTTAATGTTTGAAGGATGACTGATGAGCCCTCTCACTTGACGACTGTCTTACATAACTGCGCGACTGGGTTTCTGCTACGAATACCCTGTTAATAAAGACAAACATCAATACCTGGCCAGCATGTGTAATCATTCTGCTGAAACAAACGTTCTAGAAGAGTGTCTGGAATCGAAAGGCTTTAATAGCAAGCGTAGGAGTATGTGTGAATTATTATAGCTTTTCCCAGATTTAGTAGAACTAAATGAATGTGAAAACAACCACGTTAGTAAAAGAATCACGTGTGGATCTTGATAAGATCCAACAATGAATACACGAGGTTTAAAAGATCTAGAGTAATTTAGGACTGGGATTTCATCTGCATTAATGTGGTTTTTTTTTTCCATTCAGCTTAGTCCAAAAAGTAATGAAACATAAAAAAAAAAGTTCACAGAGAGTCGATTACATTCATGTTGGAAATGAAATCATTCCGTTCTAAATGGTAATTAAAAATATTTTTGACTAACAGAGTTTTTAATCTAAAAACTATTTTCATAGTTGCACACACACAAAAAAAGAGAACAGTTACTGTCATTGTTAGGTAGCAGCCTTCGAGGGAAAAAGTATTGTATCAAGACAGAATTACAATCACATTACGCTATCCGTCACACAACATGTGTAGAAAGGAAACTGAATGCAAGTAAAATGAAGTTTGAACTATGACATTTGAGCGTGCAGTCGCTAAAGAAAAAGATGGAGAAGAATGTTTGTAAAGGCCTGCATCAGAAATAAAAGCAATGAATAAGTCGTGCTATTTTTTAAAATCAACTTTTCAGCAATTTTTGGTTTTGTTTACTTTTGTTTCTTCAGGCACAATGAATTTCGATGTCTATAGCAATGTCATAGTCAGAGGGGTTAGAGTGGTATGCTCCACAGGAGGACAAAATGTGATGGGCTCATGGGAATCATAGGGGTGGCTAGGCTTTGCCATTTATGATCCATATCAAAAATTATTTCCAAAGGTAACGTTTGCTTACAAAACATGATACCGTCTCAGAGCAAGATTGGCCTCATTCCATAAAACTTGTTAAGTACAAACTCAACATTGAAGTCTTGTTGATTGACAAGAAATTGTAAAGTATACGCAACCAGTGGCTAGATTACTTAAGAGAAAATAATATCATGATTAGTTTCCTTTATCGTTAGTGTCCTAAGGAACCTTAGATTCAGTTATTGGTATTGATACTTCTTCTGTTTCCAAATAAATGCAGATTACTTTTCATATAATTTTTATAATGGTTTCGCTTGAATACGAAAAGCTTCTTATTATTTGGAAATCGTCGCCTCTGATGATTCAAAATGTGAATTACGATCTACATTTTCAGAAGAGTGTAGAGTAAGTTGCTTCGTTTTTATAATGTCCAAGTGAAAACTCGAATTTCTTTGCCATTTCGTTGCTTTCATAAGGAAGAAGAAAAGATAAAAACAATGTGAAGGCTTTAGAAAATTTAGTTTTAACTTTATCTTACCAGGAAAATTCTAAAAGAATATCATGATTTGAACAAAATAATTACAAAGAAAATGTGCTGTTCACACACATTTTGTATGAACTAATTCACTTTCCAGGGAGCAAATGCAATCAGGGTGTCACTTTCTCCTTACAACGCTCACCACTCTCGAAGAGCAAATAATGCAAGCCTTTTTTTGTATGTCTAATAAAGCGGCTTTATCAGGCAGGATAAAACTGAGACTCTGTACTCACCTACCAGCGAGCTGAGACAAGAACCCGTGAAGAAGGTTGTTGAGGGTATCAAGGCGGGCACTAACCTCACAGCTACCAGCGTTTTGCCAACAGATGAATTAAACTGATATAATTGATAACAATAAAGAAGAAAAGCTACAACCTTATATTTGTTTGATAATAACAATAATTATGATTTTCTGTGAAGATATTCCCTGAGACAATTTCGTCAGTAATATTGGATTGACTTAATACGAGGATTATAGAATTATGTTAGAATAGAAATCGCTGGTGTTTACCGTGCATTTGATTTCTTGCTGAGTGCAAGGTGTGGTACTGTTTTTTGTCGATGCGTTGCTGAGAGAGAGAGAGAGAGAGAGAGAGAGAGACAGACAGACAGACAGACAGACAGAGAGAGAGAGAGAGAGAGAGAGAGAGAGAGACAGACAGACAGACAGACAGAGATGGAGAGAGAGAGAGAGAGAGAGAGAGAGAGAGGCAGACAGAAAATGAGTTGCAAGGGAAGGCGAGGCAAAATTGAACGGCAGAGAGGAGATCACAGAGGATGAATGATCGTAGGAAGAAATTCACAGAGAGAGAGAGAGAGAGAGAGAGAGAGAGAGAGAGAGAGAGGCAGACAGACAGACAGACAGATAGAGAGAGAGAATGTGGGGTGGTAATGGGAGTTTTGGGATACATAGATGAAAAAAAGAGAAGAGTAAAAGTTGAGAGAGAGAGAGAGAGAGAGAGAGAGAGAGAGAGAGAGAGAGAGAGAGAGAGAGAGCGATAATAACCTTAAATGAGATCAAGGAAAAAAGTCTAGAGAAACGCCAGGCTATAGACATAAAAAAGAGGTAACTATAGTTAAGAAAATGAAAGAGAGAGCCAGTTTAACGATATATATAAAGATATAGACCATAGACAGAAAGTTCGAGATTAGAGGGACAGAGAGACAATTGTAAGTTATGGCGTTTGACATAGACTACAATGCTTCGTTAAGTTTCAGCCAGATGAAGGACAGGCGTGGCAAGTTCTGCGGGTTGAGGGGAGGGGGGGGGAGTAAAAAGAAAAGATTGAGCGGGAGGTAGCAGATTCATGGAGCAAAATATAATATGTAAAAAAATTTAGAAGGAAAAAATATAAAAAGCTGCTATGAGGATCTATTTTGAATTTTTAGAGTTGTCACGGGTCATCAAGGGAGTATGTCGAAGGGAAGACTTTTTATTGAAATTCGTAATTAAAAGCGTAGAATGACTGAAAATTAATTTTTACTAGTCTTTAAATGTTCATTATGTTTGCTTTAAAAAGACTTTTTGAATAAAAATACAAGCAATTTCTATGTAACCAAAAAATTCTTTTAATACATGCACGTTATTTCTCCATGAATCCTAGATTTTCTTTTCTTTCTTCTGCCAATTTGTGTGTCTCTGTCTCTGTCGATCTACCTCTCTCTCTCTCCCTCCCTCCGTCTCCCTCTCTGTCCTACACACACACGCACACGCGCACACACACTGGCTCTCAACTTTTTAAAGGTCAGCTTTCTAGGGCAAAATGTCCACATAAATAATGATAACATTATTGGTTAGTTGCTGTGACCTTTTGCAACACCGAACAAGAGATATTGAGCGAGAAACAAGCGTTAGAGTACAGATTAATCATAGTTTGTGTTGAGATGAACACAGGACCAGAAAAAATCAGTTAGACAAAATGATTGGGTTTTGTTGTTGTTGTTTTTTTTGTAAGAAACTTTAATATTCGATTTGAAAAATTGTTCTTTAAAAGCATAAGAAATGGAAGTGATTTAAAAAAAAATATCGTAAAGGCAAAGCAAATCATAAGATTTGAGACTCATTCTTGAAGGTTTTATAATTTTTGTCATTACTCCTTCATTCAATTAGAACTGTTAGAATACTATTGAGATCCTTTCTAGTATTAGCCTTTCGAAAGCTATCCTCAATACAATGATACTTTATTAATTACTTTTAACAATAAGGCCTTTTTTTACATACAAATCGATCTTCTTGTTAAAAGGAGTTGAAGAAACGATAGCACCATAACAGTCCACAATTGAGCAAACGTTCTTGTCTAAGGCTACTGATGCACTCATCAGAAAAAAAATTATTTTCATGATTACAATCATATTGAAACTGCTGCTGGGGCCTGCCTCAAAGAGACGGCAGCCTAAATGATAATTATGGTAGGTAATATTTATACTAAAAATGAGATAGGAGAAATAAAAGGCAAAAAAGATAGGTTAAATTCCAAAATTTAGACAGAAATCAAAATTAGCATCTACAAAAACAACCCTGAAGAAAAATTAAGTCAATTTGGGCATTGGTCGGGAATTGCAAATGAGAGGGAGAAAAATAAACAGATGTTGACAGACTCAAGTCTATAATTACATATCTCACGGTAAACTAAAGATTAGTCTAAGCAGTTGAGTAAGTGATACTGAAAAAAACATAAGGAAGTATACAGAGGTAAATCAGGCAGTAAATCTGATATGCTTCGCTGCTTATTTATCTAAACAATGGACAAAATAGTTACACTGGATATTGGAATAACATTTTCTTTTAGTATTGAGTAAGTAAGGAGTTCTTTAAATCCAACACCAAAAAAAATGAAAGAGCGTGTATGATCATTAATTTTAATCTCTCAATAAAAATATACAGGCTCCTAAAGGAAAAGTAAATTTGTCTCATGTGCTAGACGCCAAATCCAGTTGTTATATTGGTCCTAATAATTTTTTTTCCGATCCTTCGTTTAATAATATTTCTTCAAATAACTCCCAATTTAACTTTTGCACAATAGCGCTCGGTAATTTCAGAGAATATGATTCTCAATACCCTTTCTAGGTATGATTTGCTCTTTTTCGATACGTGCAAAGGTATTACAAAACTCATTAATATCTCGGACTTTACAAAAAGGTGTGTAACGTATCCTGAACTGACAAAACCATTTATTTTTCAATCTATAAGATGCCACCGACGTTTGGACAGGCTATACCAAACGATCAATCAAACAAGTAACAACAAAAACAATACTAACAAATAAAAAAATATAAAAATTAAAATAAAAAAACCACCTACGAAACGCATATTTTGTTTACCGATTTAGTCTGCTTTGACTAAAAACGCTATTTAATTTTTCCGGCCATTCCTATGTCTTTCTCTGACACTTCCACCTCTCTCTCTCTCTCTCTCTCTCTCTCTCTCTCTCTCTCTCTCTCTCTCTCTCTCTCTCTCTCTCTCTCTCTCTCTCTCTCTCTCTCTCTATCTCTCTCTCTCTCTCTCTCTCTCTCTCTCTCTCTCTCTCTCTCTCTCTCTCTCTCTCTCTCTCTCTCTCTCTCTCTCTCTCTCTCTCTCTCTCTCTCTCTCTATCTATCTATCTATCTATCTATCTATCTATCTATCTATATATCTATCTATCTCTCATTTCTTAATTGCTATGAACTTTCAACTTTGTCAGATTCTAATTAGCCTGAGAGTAGAAAATCTTTTCTGCTTGTGAATTATTATTAACGTTACATGTATTTCCTTGGTTATGCCCTAGCTAAAGCTGAAAAGATCTATAATCACCTACTAATGAATAGCTCATTATCATCCCCACCTATTGAAGCGTAAACCCTAGACTTCCTTCTTGAGTTAAGACTACAACTTCACATACACAACTGGCGCAAAAACACGTAGTGTCAAGATAATGCGTCAATCTAAGTGTGATTATATGTACACTCCTTTCGAACAATCCAATGGTTTGTTTTTACCTACTGAACGTGACTTTTTCCCGCAAATCTATCCAACCTGTTATCCATCCATCTATCTATCTATCTTTCTATCTATCTATCTATACAATTATCTTAATATCTATTTGTCTATTGATCTATCTGTCTATTTATCTTTCTATCTCTCTTTCTTCAATTTCTCTACCCATTAACCTTTGTTTTTCCAACCACTACTTCGAGCTCAAGATACCTAAGGCATTATTTAAAGGGCTTTCACTGAAAACTGTTGATACCATTATGTTTTCATATTGCGGATTGTTAAGTTTGTTTAATTCACGCCTTGAACCACAAGTGTAAATGCGTGCTACATGTAGCCCTAGATTATGATATATTTTTTTTCAAATAGAAATAGCATGTACAGAGCGCGCCTTTGTACAGCTTAAATTGTTACCAATTCATTCGATTTGTGATTCTGATCATGTTACATAAAGCTTTATTGAGGACAAGAAAAAAATCTAAATAAAGTCAGAAATAAGTGAAAGCGAAAATTAATGGAGATATGTTTTTATGTTCCATTTTTCATTTTGGTAATCCATATTGTAAATGACATCATCATCTAAAAATTATCAATTATTCTATGGTCTGTTTTAAATAACATGTGTCCTTCACATTGTAGCTGATAATAATATGTATGCTCTTGGAGTTCCAATATTTTTTTTGTCTGTTTGTTTCAGGTTAGCCATTTCTATGGTTAGTCTTTTTTTCTGAATTTCAATTGTAGATCTACTGTTTTGTTGGAAGCAGACCCCTAGATATTGTGAATCTTGTGAATAACTGTAATATGTATGTATTGAAGTTCTCTATCCTAGGTTGAACTAAAACTGAGAGTTTTTATCTTACTTAACCGCTAGCATTTTTTGTATCTTCTTTTACCACCGCTTCGTCCCCGAATGAGACTGAGACTTAAGGGTCATAATACAGTTTAGGCTTTCCTCTTCAAATGTATTTGTACGATTTTTCTTTTTAGTTAAAAATGCCATTTGTGAGAGGATTAGAATATACATATTGCAGAAAGAGTCATTAATTATATAGTTCATACTTTTTAATTGTTAAAATATCAAGGTTATCTAATAAAAAAAGTAGAGCTTTATTATGAAAAAGGATTACCATGTACTACAAATTATATGTAAACTACCTTAAAGGCATTCTAAAAAGAAAAAGTGTTAAACAAATCAATCTGAATCACGCTTGTTAGTTACATATGCGGACATGGCCATGAAGAGAAACAAGTGGGCGATGGGCTTGTTCTGTGTTAACTGCTTGAATTATTCATAGTTCTCGTCAACCCTCATCAGTGCAATCGACCACAACGCGTTGTTTACTCTCCGCAGTTTCTACTAAAAGCTGTTAGATGTTCGCGGAATCTGGTGTCGCACTTGTACTAACAGCTTCAATGTTATACCAGAAAGGGAAGGTGAAGGTGGTATACAAACCGGAGATTGAGGTGGCCAACTAACCCAGGTGTAAAAGCCTCTTTTCTCCTTGTCCTCTGAAATACCACTATTGGAAAGACCTGGGTCCTCATGTTAACACCTTAACATAGTCTGATAAACACAAAATAAAGATTGTATACATCATGTTTTATCCAGTATTAGAAGTTTTTTTTACTAATTTGATATAAAAAAAAAAACTTTTTAGAAATCGTCCATTCTTATGCTAAAACTGTTAGTATTTTTTTTCTAACTTATAATAAGCTTATTATTTTTGGAAACCTGGATTGTTAACGGGATCTTGTGCTCAATCCTCTAGTGCCATATCGGATAATATCCAGCTAGTCCTGTCCGTGTGTGGCTGAAAAAATTACATTCTTTCTGAAAGAGAAAACTTGTGAGAAAAGGAAGTCTTCCTAGTAATGTGCATTACGAGAAGAAGTAGAACAGTATCACTCGTAATGAGCGAATACTTCGTATGAAATTCAAAAGGTTGTACTGTAATATTAACGAAGAAGGCACATAGAACTTTCTAATCCCATAGGACGATAAGTTGAATATTTGGTGTCATCGCCTTCGGTGACAGTTAATAATGTAAAGAAAGGACGACAATATATTTATTATTGTCAGTTTTCCTAGAGAAAATACTTGATTTACATTAATAATATCAATTCTGTTGCCGGCTACGTTTGACTCAGTTTGCTTGACGGAGACTACTACAAAAATCCTCGACTCTTTCAACTTTGATAACAGCTTTCATTGAAACCACAATTCAATTTTTTTTTCTGTGATATCCATGGTAAGGTGTTCGCCCAAGGATCTGCAGTTCTCCCACGCGAAAGAGGAATTAAAACGCCTACTTAAATAGTATGGTACGTTTGGGCTGCTGGTGCAGCTGGTTTATAATACCTCACCTATCTACCTTAATGAAGTCAAATAAACTCCGGAAATTCTACTGAGATTAAGCGCTTTCGATGATTGTTGTTGTTGCTGTTATTGCTACATTTTCAAAATCCAATCTGCAACAACGAAGATAAAATGTCAGCACTGCTTGGTATTGAACTATAGCAAATCGTGCTCGGTAATATTACAATGCTCTGAGCGCCTCTGATGTCTCCAGCTATTCACTCTGTCTAATGGTCACTGACCAGTGTCTGGAGCTGAGTCTGTGATTGGTGGACCTCACGGTTCAATAATCCCCGAGCTTGACCTTCTTTCCCCACTAGCTGGGTGATGAATCACAACCTAAATGAATTAGCAGAACATTCAAGCTGTAATAGCGGACGCTATGTTTGATTCAGAACATGTTGTGTTCTGGTTTAATGTATTTGATCGTTTGACGGCAGTTATTTGTTGTGGAACAATATAATGCACAAACCTTTTCTAAGAACAATTCTAAAGGTAAATGTCTAATGCACATATAGAAATATATTGGCGCAGTACAGTTATCCTTATTAGAAAGGCAACATAATGAGTGGAAGGATATAATGATTTTTCAACTGCTTGAAAAGAAACCATATTATTGCTAAATTCTTTTCAAAACCAAAAAGAGAGATTCTCATACTTAATAAAGGCCACTAGTGAATTAAATGAAGCGCGTTTCAAAATTTATGCAGGGGTGGATCCTATGTTTATGACCAACAATTAAAAACGTTTTAACTTCTATAAAGATTGTAAATCGAATTGGTGAAGTTATTGACGTTATTTTACGCTAAGAGACATGAAAAAAATATATTTATAGCAATCGTACTTAAAGAAAAAGTGATGATTGTGAAAAGATCTTCTTAGTAAAATGCTTCAGGGGATACTAAGGAAAAGTTAAACAATTAACAACGACCAATATAAAGGAAAATTGCTTAAAATCATATTTGAAATTTAGAAAAATAAAATCCTTACGGCAAAAAGCTGCTTTCTGCTTTTTGGAGCTATTTTCGAAAACAAAAATAATGTGTATCATCTTACTTGTACCTAAACTAGATATGAACGTAAAGGAAAGAAGGGTGGGAAGTAGAGAGAAGAGAAAATGGTAGCAATACAACGAACAGTATCTTGAAACATCATACAAGAAAGTAGATGGCTGTAATTCTTGGCAGGTGCTCTGATACTTGTCCAAAGTGAACTTGAAAGAGAAACGTGCTATAAAAAACGCATACAAACAGAGAGATTGAGATAGAGAGAGGGGAGGGGACAAATAGTGTGAATGAGATGAGATAAAGTTAGACAGTCACATAGATAGAAAGACAGACAGACAAACATAGAAATAGTAAGGGACATAGAGAGCGAGAGAGACAGAGAGAGGAGAGAGAGAGAGAAAACAGACAGACAGAGAGTGTGAACTATTTTTAGCTTCATATCTTTGAGACAACTCTAAAGCTTGAGGTTGAATACCATCTTCCATGTAATTTCATCTCAATTAGAGTAGAAATCTGTCTTCTCTCATATTTTAAGAACCTTAATAACGGTGTTTTTTCGTTCAGATTAACCCTTTAAATAACCATTTGTGTATTGTCGCTTTTTTATGGTACTGAGCGGATCTCTTTTCTTGGTACTTATTGGATATTTTTATAAATACATAAATAAATATTTCTCAGCAGGATTTAGTTGAGAAGAGTGATTTAATACAGAAAACTCTTTTCTTGGTACTTATTGGATATTTTTATAAATACATAAATAAATATTTCTCAGCAGGATTTAGTTGAGAAGAGTGATTTAATACAGAAAACTCTTTTCTTGGTACTTATTGGATATTTTTATAAATACATAAATAAATATTTCTCAGCAGGATTTAGTTGAGAAGAGTGATTTAATACAGAAAAATGAACGAGAACTAACAACCTTTTTATCCTGAAGAGTGAAATAGGTGGTCCAATTAGTTAAAGTTGCACTAAGGGTTTCCTAATTATAAAGCACAAAAAATTGTTTTCATTTCTTTTGTTACAATTGGTTTGTTGTTTAAACATATTTTGATTGTTTTTTGGGGTATTACACGAAATTGATATAACTACAAACGGTGTCGGCAAGTTCACATTTTACCCTGAGCTTTTATTATTTCAATCTGGTGGATCAAAAGGCATGGGGATCTTCCCTTGGAGGGTAAAATTTACGACGTCAGATTGCTTATTTAGCTAAGTGTCTGATCATAAAGATAATATGGAATTCAATAATGAATAAGGGGTCTCAAAAAAAAAAAACAACAAAAAAACAGCAGCGTAGAAAAGTCAGGCTTATTCAAATCCCATTCGTCTCTAAGAGAAAAAGTGTGATGTCATCGGCCGTTCTAAACATTGGAAGAGCATCAAGGACCAGCCTTTATCTCCTAAAATTTGTGGCGAATAGTATTTAAATCTGTAACAAACTGCATCCATTCACAGCAAGTCTGCTCAAGGATATTCAGAATGGTCAATACACTTGGGATTATCCCGCTGTTGAGGGACAGTAACTGTTAGATTATTTCAGACCAAGCACTAAGCGGTGGTCAAGGGTAGTGACATAATAGCTTGTTCTCCCTATTTGTCTATGTGAAAGCGTGTTTTACTCACCAAAATAACGTCAGATCTACTGGAGTAAGAATCCCGGAGAAGAGATATTATCATTGTTATATCGCTTCATTGATAACTATAAAAACTGACTAACTTTGTTTGATTTATTTCGCAACTTGCCCTACTTTTATAGCAAAGACATTTCTAAAATCCAAATTTTCCGATGGAGATCAGATGAACTGTGATTTGTTGATGGATGTTGAATTAGGAGAGGTGTTATTCAAGACTTTGACCCTCAAACTTCTCTAGACCTAGAGGCAGGGTGCATCCACTTACTCAAGCTGCTGGTCGGATTCGAATATAGCTATTTCAGATATTTATGGCTGAAGAAAGGCTTGTTAGACGAAATCTTCATTCATTTTCAAATATTTTTTAGAAGACAGTTTAAAAAACAATAGTTACTGGGTGCTATAGTTGAAACATTACTAGTAAATAATTTTGAATGGGATCTTAGACTCAGATGCTCTGATTGCAATGCGGATGGTATTAAACTAGTTCATTCTATCTAGGTACTTCCTTTTTTTATGAGTGGTAGCATGAAACTACTCTGTAAGCAGCGTCGTGTTTTAAAGCTAGATAGACGACTATGCACGGTTTCGAATCCTTGCTAGACCAAATGCTTCTTCACCTCAGTCAGGTGTAAAATGAGTATCCATCTGTATCCATTGAGAGATATTGTAGTTCCTACGAGTGGCGAGCCATACATTGCATACTGCTCCTCTGCGAGTTGAAAAAAGCACAATCGATATTTATGGTCCGTCGGGGAAATAGATGCTTTGAGCAGTTTAATGAGTTACTTTGATCACAAAATTAACAGTACAAGGATAGATAAATATGTTATCAGGTTGAAATATCTTCAAGCCGTGCCAAGTCATTACGCTTAGTAGATACTCAGCTAGAAAACACAAAACCCGAGGTCCTAATTCTGTATGTGTCTTGTATTCTGCAGAGCACTTAAAAGGAATTAAAACATCCAACAATTTATTTCAAAAAGTATTTCTTCGCTTTTTTTTTTTTACAAAAAGAGGCCAGTGCTAAAATAAGTCCAAGGTATTGTCAGTTCGTTATAATTATGTTGATGTGACGTTACGTGTAGCCCCTACACAACTCATTAATAGCTGAAAAATGTGTGGATATCCTTTGGCTAAAAGTTGAATTAAAAGAATTTGATTCACACTAACGCTAAAACATGAAACTCTAATATTATTATGTGAAGACTGATAAGTGAACAAATGAGAGAGGATCGTCATATATATATATGAAGTTTGACAACTTGTTGCAAACGTGCATTAAACAGTTTTATAACTTTTATTGCTAAAACCCCAGGGAAAATGGCTTTTATGTGCAGTTCAAGGGAAAGTGATTGTCACGGGACACTTGTGTACTAGTCTACAAACGTTTGGTTTTAATTGTCACTCTATCAGTGAAAGTACTAGCACTTTCTAAGATTTAAAATCCATTTGGCCCTACAAGAGATGGCAATGAGCGATATAAAGTAAAAAAGAGACAAACGATTTATTTACAAGAGTGTTGCAAATGGGATTTCAATGTGCAAAGTTTCACTGCCCTTTATTTAAATTGTAGTCAGCCCTAAGGTAAGCGGAAAATGTATTTCAAATGGACTCAATATTAACTTGTATTTCAAATGAATATACTTCTTCGATCGAGAGTCAAAATTTATCCCCGATGCCATAACACTCTGACATTTAAATCAAAGATAAAAATGAAGTAAATGTCGTCTTAGCAGTAAGACAATTGATCTGACCTGAAACAGAACACACCAGACAAAGTTTCAAATGTTCTATGGAGAAGGGGCAACGAGGGAGAGAGAAACATGAAATTTGTTAGTTTGGGGTTAATAGAATAGAAAGGAAGAGGGTGGTAGAGAGCTTAAGAAAGATGGAGGGAGAGAGAGAGACTTGACTACAAAATATTATCAAAAGAGGTAAAGAGCAAAGAGGTGATTTTAAAGTAAGAGGAAAATTAGAAAGAAGAGAAAAAAGGGACAAATAATTCAAAAAGAGGAACAGAGAAAGAAAGAGCGAGTGAAAAGGCGTTGAAAGGGGAAAGAGTACATGGCTTTCTCTCATTGGTGTTAAATAATCTGTTTTAGGATCTGTAAACTCTTAGCCTGTATAGCGTCAATGCTGGTCTTAACCAGTTTTAAAATGGTGTATACATGGTAAAACAAAAATAAAGTTCACTCAATGGAAATAAGTCCAAAAAAGGCGTTTTGTAATCTGATAATATGCAACGCCATCAAACAAAAATTAAAACGTCTAAATCAAATCATTTTAAACCGTTGCTTCCAAAATAGTCTGATTCATGTTTAATTGTACTGATGAAAAGTCGGAATCCTATTAACTTTGTTTCTTCGCGCTTTTTTGGTTGGAATTTTATTTTGAAATAAAAGAAAAAAAAACTAACAGCAATACGAATGAAAGATTTATTACCCAGGAAGAAACAGGAAAAAAGTAAAAGAAAGTAAGAGAGAGAGAGAGAGAGAGAGAGAGAGAGAGAGAGAGAGAGAGAGAGAGAAAGACAGACAGACAGACACACAGACAGAGAGAGAAAAGAGAAAGGCAGAGAGTTATCCACTAAATTTACCCCATAAGTGCAGTTTTTTTTAGCACAAGCTCTCTCTCTCTCTCTCTCTCTCTCTCTCTCTCTCTCTCTCTCTCTCTCTCTCTCTCTCTCTCTCTGTCTCTCTCTCTCTCTCTCTCTCTCTCTCTCTCTCTCTCTCTCTCTCTCTCTCTCTCTTTCTGTCTCTCTCTCTCGGTATCTCACCCTTTCCCCCCCCCCCCCCGAGTTTTTGTGCCTTTCTTTCTGTTTTTGGATTTTAATCTTTTCTATGTCTTTGTGCCTGTCTAGGTCTATCTGTTTATTTTAGCTTTTCAGTTCATGTATGTCTCTCTGCCTCTGTTCGGCTCTCTTTCTTCTTAATTCTCTCTTCCCCCCCCCCCTTCTTTTTCCCTATTTCATTCCAACTACCAGTCTTTCTACTCATATATTTCATATGGAACCGTAATGATAGAACTGTGAACCTATTTTTTTTTAATTCTCTAACGTTACCTTCTTCTGTCTTATACGGTTATACTAATAGATTCACTTAAACAATATTGCCTGTCTATCAAAACATGGAAATATTCGTAATTTATGAAATTGGCCTATAGCTAACCAATAAACCACACCAAACAGCCACAACCTGCAAGATATATACGTACTTCTATCATCCAATGGTGAAAATGAAAATGTTTTCTTTATTCTGTATTCCAGAACCTGGCGACAAAGTTCAACCCCCAGGCCAAACTTATGCTCGCAAATGGAAAAGCTTATCACAAGGCTCTACTAGGTAAGCAATGTGGTAGCTCACCCTTCATTACTTTCAGGTTTTATAAGCAAAACTTTCGAGGTATGAAACGGGATATGAAGGAGCTATGTCAAATTCACTATTCAACGGTTTTGTTTTATTTTGTTTTTTTTCTTTGTTATCACACTAACAAGCTACGACCGATTATTCAATTTCTTCAAAGAATCACTGAAAATGTTTACACATTTCTAATCAGATGACTTCTTTACTATTGTTATAAATTTTGAATTTTTTTTTTAATTGGAATGATAAATTCAATTTTTTCATAATTTTTAAAGCCTTTTACCATATTTTCTTCGTTGTTACAGCGACTTCCTCCGCTGCTCGATCGTACATAGAATCTCTTGGCCGCCTCGGACACGAGTGTAGGACTAATGGGCGAGGAGGCACTGAGGAGCTTGGTGAGGCAGAGGCTATTAGAACCTAGAACATTCTGAGTGTTTGTGTCTTTCTGTTTCATGGAGGAATCATAGTTGGGATTTAGCATTTGTTGGGCTATAATTCTTCATCAGTATGATCGCGTCTGTAACCATTTGGCTAAGGCAAAGGGCATGATTTTCTGGAGATTAAAATTCAAACTCTCTAAAGGGCTAGATGGTTTTCACTCTCTTATCTTCTTCGCCCGCTAGATGGGTACGATTTTGTTGTGGCTTGTATGAAGAGGAAATGCACTGCAATTCAAAATGGCTGAATTGTAGATTTGTTTCCAAATCAAGATAACTTATATAGTCTTTGAATACTGTTGAGCAGGTGGTTCTGACGCAAGTGTTCATTCAGTGGTCGAAGCTCCTGTATCGCACTCGCATTGATAGGTCTGGCCGATTTGGAACCACGAGGGCTAGGTCCAAGGCTGTCTTGTATTAAAGTTTAGGAAAAATACACGTATTCTTATACGTCCGTCGTTTGAGCCCAGCTGTCTTCGGCAAGGATCTGAGCCAAAAAAATATTCGGCTCGGGTTGGCTCCTTCGCAAAATGAAGGAACTTAGAATCCTGATGAAGTATAAAAGAAGTTGACACAATGCCCATGTCAATGTGTATTTCTAATTAGCCAGAGGCTCATGTTTCTATTTTATAGAAACATGATTCTGATAAAACTCATACCCTTTTGTTTTCTTACCAATCTTCCATAAAATGTTTGTGAGTTCCAGCTAATGGTGTATAGAGATGAAAGCAAAGCAGGTAAATAGAAACAAATTTCCAGTTTCATTGCATTACTTTGGCTTGTATTGAATTTGGATTTGTTTAAATTCCTGGAACTTCTTTGTTGTTTTAAACATGTTGTAACAAAATTTTTATTTCAAGGTAAATTTTAATTTAAAGTGATGCAATGATTAAACACAGAGTTCCTCAATAAAGCGTCAAAAGCATTCATTCTTTAACGTATCTTCATTTTACGTCAATGCTTTCATTGTAACACTGTTTACACTTTTCAACCTCTATAGGCCAATAAGGTTTTATAAATAAAAATAAACTTAAAATAAAAAGATTGTTTCGTCAGAGATTCTGTTATTCCATTGTTAATTTATATTTTCTTTTTTTTTTTTTGGCTCATTCAAATAAAAGTGGTGTAGAAAAATTGGCGCTATTAGAGAATCTTGGGGGTATTCTTTTCCACTGCATTATTTTGTATCAGACAAATGTGTATATTCAAATCAACTTTTACATGATTTTCAGCTTCATAGTATACCAAACAATAAGACATCTCTTGATTGTTTAATTAACAAAATTGTGGTTCACAGCAATAGATCTAAATTTTTAAAAAAAGGCAATTGAACAACGTTTTTCTTTTCCATTTCGTTCAAAGTAGTATCTGTATAGCTTTAGAATCATGAAATATTTGTACAACCAGCGCTTATCGATCCCATATTCTAACTCGAGACCCATTGATTTTGAAAACGTTAAAGTCTCTGATGTATAAGTCGAACTCGAGATATTTCCACCTGTTATTTCTCTTCTAGGAACATTTAAAATGGATTATTTAAAATATCGATTAATACTTTTTTTATGTACACGTGACACAAAAACTACCTAATATTATTATAATGCTTATCTTTAAACTGCTCCTCAACCCCATTACCTGTTGCCTCTTTGACAAAAACGTGACGGAAGATGGCGAAAAGACATTACTGCGACCTTATGTTTCTAAATCTTCTTCCCTTCCAGGCCAAGCCATTTTCCGAATAGCTGAAGTCTACAAAGATGTTCAAATGAAGTTTGAAGATTGTGTAAGTTTGTCTTAACCATCGTCTATACATGAGATTTTATAGTTTCATAATGCAACTTTATTTGGAACAGAACTTAGGAGGTGATTAGAAACAGCATTTTATTTTTCAGAAATGATAATGGTTTTCACAAACACCAATTTCATCAATAAGAGTATCTGGACCTTACACCTGTTCTCCTTCTCGTCCTCACCAATAACATATGAACATCCTTATCACCACCATTATCATAAGCATCTTCATCATCATCATCATCATCATTCTTTGGTTATCGTTATCACAACTATTATTCACACATATTTTGACATTAATGAATGATTCTACCGCCAGAAAATTATTCATGTATTAAATTCTTTTCTGCCTTCTTCTTCTGTATCTCAACCATAACCATTGTCATCCTTTTCGTGGCCATTGCTTTCTATTGTTATTAAGGTCGAGAATCCAGTAACTATCATAGATCTACATATTTTGCATGAGCAACATCACTCTACAAATCCTCACTTGATTATTCATACCATATCTCTAAAAAGTTGGGTTTGCCTTTTTTGTAGATATTATTCATCCGTTTTATTCTGACTCCATGGGTCTTTAGTAAGTGAAATAAAAGTGTAAATACCAGCAGGTCATCTCAGAATAAAATTGCCACAAATGGACTGTATTAAATTTTGTAACCATGAGTTACTACCAGACATGAAGCTTACGTTTTTCGTTTGTTTTTGGGTTGTTCTTTTTTATTATTTTTTTTTTGTTGTAGTTGTTGTTGTTGTTGTTGTTGTTGTTTTCTTTCTGGTTGAGATGTACTTCTTGAGGCATTTCATTCTTTAAAGTTGAGATAGACTAAGAATAAGGCGTAGGGTACTAAATACCTCAAGAAAGAAAAGCATCATGTTTCCCTAAAAGAAATGAGATATATGCGCCATAAACATTCTTTTTTGTTTGTTTCAGACGAAGGCATTGTTTGCAGAGATAATTCTTCCCTTAGAGCAAAAGTTGGACAACGAGTTTAAGAATGCTGGGGTAAGGGGACTGGTGTCGATGAGAAGAGATTTTAACTATGATAGAAGTTTTTTAATGATTCGAAGTGTATCAAAGATATGTCGACATTCATTTTTATATTTTCTATGAATGATGATTGATTTATCCACTTTAATGTATCATTCAATATTGCATCTACAATCTTTTGGCGTGCATTCGTATGTCTCACCGTCAAATTATTGATTTTTTGTAATGTCTTTGACTTTTTTTTCTTTTCATAAGAGTCAGTTTATCTATCAAGTTAATTTAAGTTATATATTTATCTATCAATCTATCCTTCAATCCATCCATTCATTCATTTATCTATCAATCTATACATTTTTTTTCACAATCTCGATCTTTTAGTCTTTTAATCTTTTTTTCTAAACATATCTCTTTTAGAAAATCTGAGTCGCTCTTCTGCGCTCCTCTCACGTCTCTTTCTGACTGTTTGTCTGTCTGTCTGTCTGTCTGTCTGTCTGTCTGTCTGTCTGTCTGTCTGTCTCTCTCTCTCTCTCTCTCTCTCTCTCTCTCTCTCTCTCTCTCTCTCTCTCTCTCTCTCTCTCTCTCTCTCTCTCTCTCTCTCTCTCTGTGGCTGTCCTCTATTTACTCACTATACTCACTCCCTTAGACTCTATGTCTGATTCTCTCACGCATAAGTTATGATTGCTTCGCAGAAAACAAAAATCCAGGATGTAGATGTCAGACTTCTTTTTATAGTGTGAGACTATTGTTCCATGATTGGAGTTTTGAGCGGATTTACCCCTTTAACTATATCTAATGAACTCCTTGGATTGTTTAAAAGAACACATAACTGTAGCTTTACACGTCCCATGGTACTATGGCTACCACGAATGAACATCAGACGTATTGACATTTCTGATTTGAAATTATTATTGTTGGAAAGTTTAATTTTGTTATCCCATTTTGTGTGTGTGTTTCTTTTCAGTATTTTTTTCTTTAGTTTTAGTTTAGTTTTGTTGTTTCGTTTTGTTTTGTTTGACTTTTTTGCTATTATAAGTGAGTTTGACTGAGTGGGTGATTACAAATCGCATGTTTTAAATCAGTATGCACCAACCTTTTTGATCATTTATTCCTAAAGGCGGAACAAAGGAAATATCACCAGGGTCATAAAGAATTCTTTGGGCCTCACAGCAAAGCAGTAGCCGCCTTGGAGAAGTTTCGCAAGAAAAATCAATCCAAGGGAATGTATGACGAGGAGAAAGAGGCACCGGTAACTGGTTGGAGGGGAATAAATAGCCTATGTTCACATTGCGTTTAATTCTCTTCATTGCTCTAGAATCAAAGTTCTGCAGCAAGTAGAGGCTGAAGGATTGTTAACCACAAGTAAAAACTTTACATCAGAGTGAAAAAGAAGAATGAAACTCGCT
The DNA here is from genome assembly GCA_033675545.1 of Elysia crispata. NCBI lineage: Eukaryota > Metazoa > Mollusca > Gastropoda > Plakobranchidae > Elysia > Elysia crispata. Next base: position 359,511 of record JAWDGP010002623.1, on the reverse strand, counting down.
TTCTCCTTTTTACATTATTTATTATTCGTATTCCCATTATCGTCTTGATAATTAATTTCTAACACAATAGATCGGTCACGTTGTTAAATTCAAATAAATTACTCTTACCTTGCCTCAAAGACTTCGAAAATATTTTTTTAAATCTTATTAAAAATCAAGGCTTTCCTGCAGATTGACTGTTACTCGTTCGTGACATCCCCAAGGTTCTAGATAGCATTTGTAATTAGCTGTTAAGAAAAAAAATAGAGGCACAAGAAAACATTCATTTTAGGAGTGTCTGACACTGACTTAATAATTTGTTTTCAGTATGCAAAGGCAGTAATGAAATATCAAGAAAAGTTGGACGAATTCAGGTTACAAGGTCTAAAACTGGTGAGATTCGTTTTGTTTTCATTGATTTTCAAGAATCATTAAATTGTTCCAACAACGTTGTGGTACTGGGTTTCAATTTTTTTGCAATGCATTGTAATCTGTAAACCTTCACCTCCTCTTTCTCCCTCGGCCCCCTTTTTTTTCTTCGCAATTGTATGTCTTCCTCTGTCCAGTTTGAGTTTTTTGCTCACTCTTCCATTATATATCTATTGATCCAGACTTTTAAAAAAAAAAACGTCTATTCATTTATCCACCAGTTACTTCCTTATTTTAAGCAATTTCTTTTTCATCCACGTTTTTCTAATCTCAACCCATATTCAGTACTCCATGGTCTGAATATATAAACAAACCTATAAGAAACTATATCACAGGTTAAACAAAACGATATTTTCATTGCTTGAGTGAAGTTTCAGCTAATGCTTATTTACTACTTTACAATTTCTCTCCTCAATATAACTATTTTGATGTAGGCAATGTTGGAGGAACGCAAGTGCTATTGTTTCATTCTATCTCACCTGACCGCTGTGGCTACAGTGCAGCTTCATTATCACGACAGGGTGAGTTGTGCGCTCTAGAGGGTGTCATAGGAGATGTATTTTAAACAGTCAGCAGTGTACTACGTCTTTATATGTGGATTAACAAAGCTCTTCTTGAACAAGGTTTAATGAAAAAAATTATTTTGAATGTAGATGTAAGTGATAGAGGCAGAGAGAGGGAGAGGGCGAGAGAAAGGAGAGAGAGAGAGAGAGAGAGAGAGAGAGAGAGAGAGAGAGAGAGAGAGAGAGAGAGAGAGAGAGAGAGAGAGAGAGAGAGAGAGAGAAGGGGTATGTGGTGTGATTATTAATTAATCAAATCGATAGAAACATTAGTAAATTGACAGTCAGATCCAAATACATTGATCACACAAGTTTGATTTATCGATTAAGAAATCTGTAGTTACCTAGATAAACTAGATAGGCGGATGTGTTGATAGGTATAAGTAAAAAGATAGATTGCTAAATGACTGATCATTTCATTGCTACATACATAGATTTAAAGGTAGAAATATAAATAGGTTGATGGGTTCTTGGGTTGTTTGATACATTTGAAGAACGATAGACTTCAATCCCTTTTTGATGCTTTTGGGTGGATGGGTATGTAGACAAAACTTAGATATATAGTTAATGATGCAAGTGGTGAATAGATGGAGGAAATATCGAAGATGAGTAGATAGATTTTCAAATAAATAGATATGTATTTACATGACGGGATTGAGAGATGGTTAGGTCAAAGATAGAGCGAGAGACAGATAGAGAGAAAAGCAAAAAGATTGATAAATAGGTAGATATGTAAATAAACAGATGTGAAGATAAATGAGTGAAAAGATTTGTCCAAATTATCATGTTGTAAATATCATTAATGCTCATTAAACTCCACACGATCCTGATTGTTTTCCCTAGGGCCTGGACTGCTTGACAGACGACCTGGCTACGTGGAGGCAGCTGTCCTCCCAGGCACATGTTCTGCCCAGATCAGCGGACGCCTATCTCAGGATATCGGTAAGGTCAACCATCCATAAACTAGTTTTCACAGTCTATATCTAGACAAACAAGATTCTTCAGTTAGATTTATGGAAAACTTACTGCTCATAAGGAACGTGATAAAAAGTAAAACCGTTGGTAATTTTTTTTTCAATTCAGAAAGAAGCCCTTCAATTCGCTTAATGTTATAAATGAACATTAAATTTCAATGATTATATAGATTATTAAAATTTACCCAGAACCCGGTGAAGTTGATAATAATATCAGAATGTATCTTGATCAAGAACAAAGAAATCATGATTTTCTTGTAGGCTGTGCATTTATTGAATGTATTTTCCATGAAATCAGAATCCTGCTCACATGAATGGCGGTGGGGCCATAGCCAGCACTGGTGGTCTGGGCATGGGCTACAGCTACAACGGTGCTGAGCTGGGCATCAATCAGAGAAGTCCCTACAGGCAGATCCCGGCCAAGGGAGACTACCACCAGGGCAGACCACCCTCGGAGTACTCGGACCCGTCCCAGTCTCCACTGTGTAAGTTTGGAGGGGGAGGCTTGCTTTATGTTTTCTAATGTATTTCAGCCAGGTTTTGTTGATCACTCTGTTCTGAGGTACTGGTATTATCAATGCTAGATGATTTTTCACCTTCTGCCTCTTACATACAAGCACACTATCGGTGTATAATATTTATTATATTCAGCGTTTTAAAGAGAGAGAGAGAGAGAGAGAGAGAGAGAGAGAGAGAGAGAGAGAGAGAGAGAGAGAGAGAGAGAGAGATGGTTGTAAATAAACTATTGCCCATCTGATAATATTCCTAAAGTAGTATTCTATCTTTCTTGGATGGGATAACTGGATTCCGATTTAGTATATGGATTTATAACTTTCATCTTTTTTAATATTTCAAGAGAGGAAAGCCATGCAAAAAGGCTCACATTGTAAAACAAAATTTTGATTAAAGTATTTGTTTTCGTTAGGGCTTTTGCTTTTTTGCACACGCTATAGACAATGATAAATATTTTCTTTCACATACGCATTTATATATTGGTAGATGTCGTTGCTGGTTTTATATTATCTGAGAACAATATGGACAAGAGACCATGATCTCTAAACTGACATACCATCGTATATTGAGTTTCATTCGCATCATGTTATGCCTTATAAGAGCAAGATTGTCCCGAGTTCCCACTGTTTTTGATTACACTAAGGACACTTCACCTGCTGAGCGTTGATGAACGACCGATAGTTTAGAACCAGTAACTAAGAGTTGCCAGGAGGAAATGATTTTACGGCTTTTGATCCCTATTTGCAAGATATATCGAACACGCCATTAATAGACTCCTTTGAATTCTTCCTCTTCAAGCTCAAACCCTGCAGCGACGACCTATGCTGCCCGCAGCTCCGCCTCAAGGTCCTCAGGCCAAGGCCGTCTATCCACACGTACCGACCCACGAAGGTCAGCTGAGGTTCAACGTCGGGGACACCATGACTCTGGTCGGGGAACCGGCGGATGGCTGGAACTACGCCTACAACCCTGTATCAGACGAGTAGGTTTTCTAGCGTCAGTTGAAGAGTTCTCTGAGACTTCATGATAATCTAACTCAGACAAGCGGTATCCTCTTCGTTCTCTTTTTTCTCTTTTTTTGGGAGTCAAATTTTCTCCTCTAAAAGATATTTTTTTCTAATTTTTTTCAATGCAACCTTTACTTCCTCCAAAAAATGCACGTAACTATGAATTTTTGTTTAGTGTCCAATCGTTTGCAAAAGCAAAAAATTGAAAACTGAAGAAAAAAAAATAATACAAAGCTTGACTCTTTTATCAATTTTTTTTTTCGTACTTGGAAAGCATGAAATTTCTTTTAACATATCAGTTCCTTGCCGAGATAAAACTTTCTGATGCTCATGGATTTGCCAAAAAAAGAGTCGGGTAGCAATATTCAGGAGAATTTTTACTCTTCATAGATAAACAAAACCCCTGTTACGGAGCAAGTTCCCTTTTTCCTAATGCATTCTTATGCCAAATTCTGGAAGAGGGATTATTTTAAAATATATTCCTAACGCTGACATAAGGGTCTTTCGTGTAAGCTTTTCACTTTTATTAAAATCTTATATGTATGACAATATCAAAACATGGATAGGTTACCATCCTAAACTTGTCAATGACACCTTATAACAGTTAGAAGTTTGAAATCGTAATGACAATCATGTTGACAACGTTTAAATTCAGATTCCATGTTTATTCTTTTATTAAGATACGGCTGGCTTCCCTTGGCATATGTTGAGTCAGCTCCGAGACAAGTAGCACATACAGGGTGAGCAGCGAAAAATGTCGAATTATTATTTTAAAACCTATTACCATCTCACAAAAAATACCTGTCATTCCTTTACTTTATAAAGGAACATTTAGGTTGCCATTCAAAATGACGGTGGAAAGACAGTCAGCAGAGCCCATTAAATACACCATCGTGATGCCTCTTTTCTCTACTGTATTAACAAAAATAATCACTCATAATTTTCCCCACGAGAGATTCAGAGAGTAAGTCAGAGAGAGAGAGAGAGAGAGAGAGAGAGAGAGAGAGAGAGAGAGAGAGAGAGAGAGAGAGAGAGAGAGAATAAAAGAAAGAGAACGAGAAGGTGAGAGAGTAGAATCTATAAATAAAAGATAAGAAACAGAGGGACAGACAGATTAGGCATGGCAATTACTCAGACTTAAAGGTAAGCAATCTCATGATAGTTACGCCTGTCAAAGAATGAACTAATTTAAAATTGCTTTTAATAGTTATTGCGTGTGTTTTATAATTTTCTTAAATAGTCAATCAGAAACTATGTTGTGTTCCTGGATGCATTATTGCTTATTTTATGGGAGTACGTTTTAACTCATACAAATCAGTTATGAATAAAATATTTTATTAAGCATGTTCCCTATTGGAATATGAGAGAACCTTATAGAGAAGGTGATTGAACTGGACAATGTGACTGTTTCCAATTAACTTTTTGTTCTTCATTTTTTATGTCTAGTTTTGCGGCCATATTTTTTTTTTACTCAGGAAATTTTATACGAAAATGTGAACTTCTTGAATTAAGAACGTAACCTGTTGCTACTTTAATCAACCATCACATCAAATTTTATTGTTTTAGTCCTCCGCCGCGGGCAAAGAGCATCAGCGACCTCAAAGAGCACAGTCTGACTGCCCTGGCGTCGACCTTCACCTTTGACACAGCCAGCACAGTTCAGCAGCACAACATGCCGGGCACAGCTAGGAGACCAAAGTCTCTTCACGAGCCTGCCATGATGAAGATGATCAATGACGCCTTTGGGGTGAGTTTGATATCTCAAGTCTTTGGCGAGACATTTACAAAAGGCCTATTGAGCTTGAATTTTGATAAATCTTGAAACCGCTAAGCTAAAAGTCTTGCAAACTCGCCAATGTGAAACTTTGACTTAAAAAGAGGCTAACTTGAATCATGAACTCGTATATTGGCGAAGAGAGTTTTGTACTCAACAAAATATAGAAAGATATCTGTTAAAAAACATTGGAACAGTGTCAAAAAGTTTGGTAAGATTTCGAACATCGATACAGTTACTTTAAAAGGATCATTAAGAATTAAGTGGGTGCGCAAAGTTACAATATTGTCTTTATTCTCATTATTAAGATCTAGATAATAAATGAGCATTCAGATACATTTATATACAACGCGTCGAGAAAAATACACCTGCTTGGGTAAAGCCAGTATTTTTATTTTGGAAAAAATTGGATCTCATGAAAAAACAAAACGATAAAACTCGTTATTTATGTCAAAATTTTTATTGAAGCCTCCCCTCTTTTCAACCTCCAGCAACCGTCTGGTTCTGAGACGAGTAGCGTCCACTCCTCCAGCACTGTCAGTTCCCAGGTGTCTCAGGCAGGGTACATCTCTCAACCCAGACCTTTCCCTGATAATTCTGTGTACCAACCGATAAGCAACGTGCATGGGGACATGGTAAGTAACGGGTGATGATAGGACTGCTGTGTACCAACCGATAAGCAACGTGCATGGGGACATGGTAAGTAACCGGTGAGGATAGGACTGCTGTGTACCAACCGATAAGCAACGTGCATGGGGACATGGTAAGTAACCGGTGAGGATAGGACTGCTGTGTACCAACCGATAAGCAACGTGCATGGGGACATGGTAAGTAACGGGTGATGATAGGACTGCTGACCTGGTGGTTTATGGTGGAGACAGAAGAAAAAAGGAACAATGTGAGATACTGATGTCAGTGATAGAAGTTAACGGCGTTTTACGTCATTGCTAGTAGTTATTGCAGGAGTAAATAAATTATTGTCATGATAATATATCGACTCAACTTTGAATCCTGCACATATCTCTCTCTTTTTGCTTACAAAGTAAAGATTCTGTTAAAAGCAGCTATTTTATAGTTAATAAGAACGGAACTCATTACTAGTTATTATTATGCACATATGGGTTAAACCAAATTTTCCAATTTTACTTTGAAGATTAAAAAATTAATACAAATCTCAGTTCAATGTGAACAAAAAACAAAGAGCCCATTTTTCCGAAAATCTGAATGAAGTGTAAACCATAGCCTGGGTTACCAAACACTAAATAAATCATAGATGATATCAGCATTTCGAGTTCTTCATTGTCGTTAATGGATATAGCAGACTGTGGGGATCATGGGATATAATAATCATTACAATACTCGAAATGTTATTTCCTCCTGCTTTTTATAGAAACAAAAACACGAAAAAAATATACAAAAGTAAACAAAACTATCTCTATTGATCAAGTCTTTACTTCGAGTGTGTTATGACCAATATGTTCTATTGCTTCCTCAGCAACAACTCCACATGAGCCAAGCCATCTACTCAGCCGATGGACAACCCTTGCGACCGCCTCCATCCAGTCAGATGATGTTGGGAGGTCCGCCGAGTCCACCCTTGCCTCCCCCTCCAACAACTTCCCACTACAGTGGCGGGCACCCTCGACCCCCGCCCCATCAGCACGACATAAGCGTGAGTGGCTACTCAATGCCCAACACGCCCATGCTGCAAAATCGTCCAAGATCTAACTCGATAGGAACATACCTGCCTCACAGCACTCCAACGCCCATCTTCAGCATCCCGCCCCCTCCCAACTTCAACGCGCCGGCCCCTCCTGGAGCGGCAAATGGCGGAATGCGTCCTGCGCCACCGCCAGTCTCCCAAAAGACGACCTCGGTGACCTCTATGGCGTTACAGAGTCAAGGTGGCGTGGCTCCACCTCCTCCACCGCCCCCGCCCCCACCCCCGCCTCCTCCTGTGAAGTAAGGCTGTGCCCAAGAGAGCCTTGAGCTTGGCAGCTTGATGTGCACCGCTTGTAAGAAGGCTTTATTCGATCCTCACGTATTTCATCTTCTATATTTCAGCTTTAGGATTTGTTGGTTGAAGCTGTTTTGTTCCTGTTCTTGCTTGCGTTGCTCATGCTATTACTGCCCTAGTTGTCACCCTTGTGCCAGTCTGAAAATAATGCTTGAATCATTTCCTTGCACCTTTACATGTGAGGTTTATTAAATTATTCTGTTGGAAGTTCCTCGTAAGATTATGTAAACGTCCATGGCTCCAGCCAATTGAACGTAATAAATTATCATAGTACTATAATTGCTACACAGCTCAACCTTCACAATGCAAAACGATAACAATGGCTGTAAATACAGCATGTCAAATCTTACATACAACTCTTTTCAAATCACAAATAAACGTAGTGAATATCTTTGTGAGTATTGAGTTAAAGACTGGACATGTCCTGTATGAGAATCTCAGAGACATTTTGTTTAACGTATTATGCCTGCGCGACCCGTGTTACCTCTACGTTGACTGAGAAGACTTAGTATTTTACATAAGACATAATTGTAATGCTAAAATCGTCTGTGTCTGGCTGTCAGAACAAAAAAATAGACCAAAATTACCCAGTAACGACCTTTCTAAACCTGTAGACAAATGCAGCTGGAAACAGTTCATTCTAATTCTTTTATTTAATTGTTTGTTTTCTTTAATATTTTCTTTAAACCTGTAGGTCTGCATTAAGGCTGTTGTAAATTAAAGATCTGTCGCTTTTATAAGCTCAGAAACAGTTCACAGCTTCCATACTTTGCATTGAGAGCGGCAATCCACAGAAGCTTCAACATGGCTTGCAGTGTCTTTTATTACTCTGAACCCTTTGTGATCATTGCGATCCTTGCCGTTTAAACTCTGTCCAACCTGATCATCATCAATGACGTGCGGCTAGCTTTGCTTTGTTTTCTTCAATTTTTTAACATCTGCTTTGCTTCTCATAACTGGATGTCCTATTGCTTTTAATCAGTATGTAGAACTAAATCTTTCCTTTATTGAATTAATATTTCAAACTGACTGTTTTCTCTGTCAAACTGCTATAATTTATTTCTTCTAATAAGGTTTTGGAGTGATAAGGAGACAGAAGTTAAGAGAAAAAAGTATATATATATATATATATATATATATATATATATATATATATATATATATATTATAAATACCAACAGAAATTGATGTGGGTCAGCAGGACTATAGTCTTGTTTTCATAGAGCTATAATTTTTTTTTTCTTTTTCATAATCCGTCTTTTTCTGCGGTAAGTGCAGCTTCAAAGATTTCGGAAATAATTTGCCTTCTTTTTTACTAGTTCAATCAATTATCCACCATTCAGTATTTTGTGTTTGTGCCTGGTAATATAAGATTTGAAATTAAAATATGATTTTTACTACTACTACTACTACTACTACTACTACTACTACTACTACTACTACTACTACTACTACTACTACTACTACTACTACTACTACTGATGCTGCTGCTGCTGCTGCTATTACTACTACTGCTACTGCTACTACTTCTACCACTACCACTATCACTACTTCTACTACTACTACTACTACTACTACTACTACTACTACTACTACTACTACTACTACTACTACTACTACTACTACTACTACTACTACTACTACTACTACTACTAGCACTACTACTACTACTACTAGCACTACTACTACTACTACTACTACTACTACTACTACTACTACTAACTACTACTACTACTACTACTACTACTACTACTACTACTACTACTACTACTACTACTACTACTACTACTACTACTACTACTACTACTACTACTACTACTACTATTACTACTAGTGCTACTAGTGCTACTTCTACTACTATTATTACTATAGGAGTATTACTTCTGATACATCTACTACTACTACTACTACATGTATCCTTCTACTACTACTACTACTACTACTACTACTACTACTACTACTACTACTACTACTACTACTACTACTACTACTACTACTACTACTACTACTACTACTACTACTACTTCTACTACTACTACTACTACTACTACTACTACTACTACTACTACTACTACTGCTGCTGCTGCTGCTGCTGCTGCTGCTGCTACTAGTGCTACTTCTACAACTATTATTACTACAGGAGTATTACTTCTACAACTTCTACCACTACCACTACTACTACTACTACTACTACTATTACTACTTCTAGTGCCACTAGTGCTACTTCTACTACTATTATTACTACAGGAGTATTACTTCTACAATACCACTACTTACTACTACTACTACTACTACTACTACTACTACTACTACTACTACTACTACTACTACTACTACTACTACTACTACTACTACTACTACTACTAGTGCCACTAGTGCTACTTCTACTACTATTATTACTACAGGAGTATTACTTCTACAACCACTACTACTACTACTACTACTACTACTACTACTACTACTACTACTACTACTACTACTACTACTACTACTACTACTACTACTACTACTACTACCACTAGTGCCACTAGTGCTACTTCTACTACTATTATTACTACAGGAGTATTACTTCTACAACCACTACTACTACTACTACTACTACTACTACTACTACTACTACTACTACTACTACTACTACTACTACTACTACTACTACTACTACTGCTGCTGCTGCTACTACTACTACTTCTACTACAACTTTTTTAATTATTATTATTATTATTATTATTATTATTATTATTATTATTATTATTATTATTATTATTATTATTATTATTATTATTATTTATTTTTTTTTATTATTAATACTACTGCTACTACTACTACTACTACTACTACTACTACTACTACTACTACTACTACTACTACTACTACTACTACTACTACTACTACTACTACTACTATTATTATTATTATTATTATTATTATTATTATTATTATTATTATTATTATTATTTTCATCATGCCTATTGGTAAAAACAGTCATGTTTGATGGTCCCCTCTTTCTCTGCAGGAGGAAGCCATCTTTAAAAGGTACAGAAAAATAAAAAAAAAAAAAGGACCGGGTGGCAAGAGCAGCTGCGGATGTTTCAGTCCTGGAATACACAGCAAAAAAAAGAATTACACAGTGAGGCACCGTAAGGTCAACAAACCCTTCTCTGATGCTCCAAATTGAACATCTGCATATTTTTTTTTGAATACATGGTTGCCTTGTGTTTCAATGATGTCATTATGTAAATCTATGATATCGACCAAGCTTATATGAGATTTTAGGGTGACTAGGGACATTGAACGTTCAACTTTTTAAGGGGAAACCTTTTTGCATACTTGGAAAACCTTGAAGTTAATCTGATTCATTGAGACTGGAAATTTGAAGAAAAATCGAAATCCAGTAGATAATAACACAATGCAATAAATCAATGTTCGCTTGACTCAGAAGTTTTCTACAAATCTAAAATTGGTAATTCCAAAATCTTTACAGTTCAAGTCAATGTTTTCTTGTATTAAGTTGTTTTGTTTTTTTTTAAACCGGACTTTCCACAAATATGGAAAAAGTGCATGCGTTGTTATGTTTATACTTCAAGGAAAGGTTTGATTGCAGTTATGTGTTCGTGAAAACCACACAGGGATCCATGTCAAGAGTGGAAGATGTTATGATATATCTCTACATTCCACACTGTCTCTTTTTTCATTCTTTATAATGATCACCGCCAATTTTAACCGAATACTAAAAAACCGTGCATAAAATAAACATTGAGACAGACGCAACATCTTTGTATTGCAAAGATAGGTCGTGAATTTTACACTTCTGGCAGTATTCTTAAATAAGCACAGTACAGTTATAACTTAAGCACCTATTTCAATTTCAAATTTTGACAATCAAGAAATAAAAAATTAATTGAAATTAAGGCTACTGCAGATATAGATCTTGATCAGAACTAAATGTATGAAGAAGCTTTGTTCATTGATGATAGAGTATCATACCCATTACCAAGATAGCTTTTTTAAAGTGTTCCTCTAAAAAGCGATCCTGGAAAATTTATTCTGTTAAATTCTCCTTTCTATGGCAACATTAAGTCACATTAAGATAATATCAAATCAATTTTGGTGGATCCTTCAAGCTCTAATACTAGTTATGAGTATCTTAAATTTTTAGAATTTAAAAAACTTGAAAATTGTTCGACTTTCTTATCTAGTTTTTTTCTTTCCCTCAAAGGAAATATAATTCACATGTCATCCTTTGCCCCTAACTATCTGAACTTGTAAGTCACTTTCATTAGTACTTGCACCCTGTTTAAAAATAAACAAAATGTCTTAATGACTCTATGCTGGTTTATGTTATCAAGGACATTTTTTACTTCAAGCACACCAGTAAATTAGCAAAATACACTTTTGTGCCTCAAGATGGTTCTCACATTCCTCTAGTGTTTGTTATGTTTTTTTAAATTCATGTTATAGCGACATGATGAATGTTGCGCCTTCATAGTCTTACTGTTACAATTATTTATTTCATGACAAAAGTACTTTCAAATCTTGTTTTTGTACATTCAATCGAAACGTTTCGAGTTTAGCATTTCGCGATGCCTTCTGCTGTACAAAGTTGAATAGAGAATTGAGCACCTGTTATCATTTCTTTGTATTTCACTACGATGCATGTATTTGTAATTTATTTCTTGAAAAACAACGGTTTAAATTGTACAAAATGAAATTATATAAAAATATGTTATCCTTTTTTGTTTTTATCAGTAAGATAAATCCATCTATGTCAATGCTGTTTCAAGATGTCGTATCTCTTCATGTAAGCTTAGAAACTGTATCCCTAACATCAATAAAGACTGATGTTCTAAAAGAATTTATATAGAGGGTTTGGTGTTCGTTCATGTACCCCCCCCCCCCCCCCCCCCCTCTTTAAACGTGCATTTCCTTGCAGAAAAAAAAAAAAAAGAAAAAGATGAAAAAGCAGAGAAAAAGCGGGAGGGAGGGAGAGAGAGAGAGAGAGAGAGAGAGAGAGAGAGAGAGAGAGAGAGAGAGAGAGAGACAGAGAGACAGACAGACAGACAGACAGACAGACAGACAGAAAGACAGACAGAGACAGATAGCGAATAGACTCTCGAGAATAAACTGTAGCATATGGATCTATTCAAGTACTTGGGTACTCTAATATTAAGCGATGGACGCAACAGCACTGTACCCTTAAATATCCTTTTAATTTGAAAGAAGAGTTGTACCCTTCACCCGGACACGTGTTTTTTTGTTGTTTTTTTTTTGTTGAAACGGCACCCTGCATGTTGACTTAGTTATCATGTTTGCCCGAAAGACCGGAAGTGAAATATTGTCAAATTAGATTTGTTGTGAAATGCAACTGAGAACTATAAAAGCCAGAGAGCTTACTGTCATGGTGCGCCCCTCTTGGCTAAACTAGAATAATGGCCGCGGCGCTTATTCCACAACACAGCAAGTGGGCGAAGAGGAAAGTAGGGCAGCGGCGTGCATGGATGGTTGTCTCCAGATTGATATACGGCTACCGCAAGAGTAGATCAATTGTGAGTTTATTTAAAAAAAAAACAAAAAAAACTGAAATCTTTTCAGTGACAACCATTATAGTGACTAGGGAATATTCTCTACACAATTCGCATACCTTTCCAAGATTTTAAAATAGTCTAATTCTGTACGCTTTCATTTATCCTCGATACGTTGTGCTCTCGTTTCGTTATTCCTCTTGATCTTGACCCTCCATTAGACTATAACGGCAGTAATAAGTTTAGACTGTAGCATATTTTATAGACCTAAATAACTCTACCTTGTGAGGTACGTGTTTTTCTAATAAAAAGAGCTTTTAAGCATAGCAATGAACTCACCTTTGAATAAACAGGACTGCAAAGTCTATAACTATAAGTGTAGGAATAACATAGCATTTGTTAACTTCTGTTGCATCATTGCCTGGCAGTTTCTCATAAACCGTTGATTGATGACTTATGCATTAATGATTAAATCGAAAAGTCATGGTGTTGAAGCTGAGACAAAAATTCAATCATCTGCGTCACATGATCAACCTTTTTCCAATAAAACCAGTACATCTACATGAATGTATGGTTACTTTATCTAACCTTTTTTAAAGCTTTAGTTCAGTAAACGTCGGTCTGTTTCAATAATTGCCATAATAAATAACTTTGTAGATGAATTCTCAAAATAGCTTACATTTATAATATTAAAATAAAACCGGGAGAGTGATAAAAAATAATAGTTTGAAAGCAGTTTTGTTTCACTTTTCATCTTATTTTATAAAATCGTATGCCATAGCTCATTTTCTTATCTTTTTTTTTGTAGGCCTACCTTTTTCCACAACTCCTTGACCGACACATGATATACCAGTTTGATTTAAAGAATATTGCTTTCAATTTGTTTCACATGCAATTGGTCCAGCTGAGTTGGCCTTTCACTGGCTGCTGTCTAGGGTTGGGTTCATCGTGTAATTTTGATGAAATATTAATTCAGACAGGAGAGCATTCTAGGTCTATCACTCAACCCTTCTCTCAGACTGTGATTGGAACATGCATGTGATCAGAAGGCTAAAATTTACATATCTTCCAGGATACAGACAAATAGCAAACAACTAGGTGAAGTTTAGGGAGCCACTCAAGAAAAACCTTAAAGAAAAAGACGTGGCGGCTTATAAAAAAAAAATCTGAAAATAATCTGAATCTAAAATTAGACTGCAAAATGAATACAGAAAAAAAAGACAAATAAAGAAAAAAATATCGGTTTTTTGGCATCATTTTATTTTCTTCCTGGCATGACAAGATTGAATTTTGTTAGCAAAAGTTATGTTAATAATTCACATGTGTAATAAAATTATTCTTTTTATGATGGAAACATATAGTTCAAACCTAACAACAGCAATACTGATTTTAATAATTTCCATTAGTCACTAAGTTAAAATGTCATATTGAGTTAAAATGAACAGGGTAAAAATTAATATCATTTTTGTCACAAAACAACTTGTTAAAAACTTCATACTCCTGTTTTGAGTCAATCAAATATTTTTCATTATTTACATTCATAAAATGTTGTGCCTTCTAAGAAAAAAAATCAATTTCTCATTTAAATTATGAGCTTATCTGAAGCTAAAGAAATAAGGCCAAATTATAAAGAAGTAGAGACATTGACAAAAAACTGCATTATTAGTTAAAACATTAATTTTTAAAAAAAAACGACACAATTCAATTATAAAAGTGAATATATTTTTTATGAGTTATGCATAAAATAATTCTAAATTTCTGAGCGATGTCAATGCTTTAATTTTTCTACACAAACAATTCCCATGAAAAAATAAAAAAGCAACGCATTTATGTTAATGCTATGTATGTTTACCACCTCATCCCTCTCTTTCACTCATTCTCCAAATTCACCCCCCCCCTACCCTGGTGTTTCTTTCTCTCAATCTCTCTCCACCCCTCTCCACTTTCCCTTACCAATTTTGTTGAGAATGTTTTGACTGAACACAAGCAATAACAAAAATGCAATGTCCAAAGTGTCTTTTTGACATTTTCAACTCCTTAGTTTTGCTTCTGAAAATCCTTCTGCACATTTTCTTACGTCACTGCAAGCAAATAAATACACTCTGTGATAGATTGAGGGGAAGTTTAATACAAATTTGAAAAAAAAAAGTGATCTTTAATTTCAGGGAATCACTATGATTCTGACATAATTTTTTAATAATTTAAATTAATTTTAAAACTCCCTTCCAGAGGGTCATGAAAGTGTAGTCATTGTTCTTGACACGTAGAATAATTTAATAATATAAGTCGTGCAAATAATTTTGAATCATTCAGTTTTTTTCTTTCTACCAATCCAGGTTTAAAAAAAAACCCTGTGACATTTTACACATCTAACTACATGTTTTTACCATCATTCTGAAACAAGGGAATATATTCTAAAATCAAACAAAATAAAGAACTATAACAGAAAAAAAAAAAGAAAACTACTGATGAATTCAACAAAAGAGATATATAAATAACATTGAAAGAAAAAAAATGATAGCAGTAGTAGTAGTAGTAATAATAATAATAATAATAATAATAATAATAATAATAATAATAATAATAATAATAATAATAATAATAATAATAATTATAATAATAATAATAACAATAATAATAATAATAATGATGATGATGATGATGATGATAATAATTATAACAAAAAATAAATGACAATAATAATAATATTAATAGCCTCAATGATTCCAATAGCAATGAATCTATGATTAACTAGTCACTTATTTAAAGCAGTTGCAAGACATTAAATAACACCTAAATAAACCTAATATGTATGGTCATTAAGAAACCATATCGTTTACTATACTTTCACTTTCGTCCTTTTCTTCCTCCACATCACTGTCAAACTGGCCTTCAACCCATGGCCATGGGATGTACAAATGACGGTTAACACTTGGTGCATGGTATATGTAAGGTGTCTGACGGTGGTGGTGCACTGCAAAGTCTATAGGGCGCGATGAATTTCCGTAACTGTCAAATCTGACTGGGGAGGGGATAATGACTCGTGAGACTGAACCTTCATCCTCGTCCAAATCTACAAAAAGGAGAAGCATTACCATTTCATTAGATTAACATACTTATCATGACTAAGTTTATTTGCTGAGCTAATCTTAAGGATTTTGGTATTTTTGTTTAGAATTGAAACAATGTACATAAAAAAAGTTAAGTTTCTAGCTACTTTTATTTACTTATTTTCCTGAGATTTAATGAGAAACGATGTGATGTGACAGATCAAAAGAATCAGAAAGGCAAAGAAAAGAAGAAAAAAAAGAAACCTTAAGAAAACCTGTTCTACAATTAATATTTATGAATGCTTGCACTGACAAAGAGTAAGATGAGAAATAAAAATAAAGAAACACTGACAATATTTTTTTTTTCTAGAAAAAAGGTATGATTGAAATTTAAAAAAGAAAAGGTATTAACAACTGTGAAACTTATTTCCTCACAATTATTTGCCTGCTTCTACACAGCGTACTTCTTTTGTTGTTATCTCAAATGTTAGTACAAGTTCATTAATTACACGAAAGATTTTCTTCCCAAGTGCAAAAACAAACGTAAAAAAATAATGCTAATTACAATTCATGACATTTCACAAGGAAACATATTTTTGACTAACTTTGCAATAAAAATTGTTCTAAAATTACATACTATTCTTAGAAAGTCTGCATTGGCAAAGGGTAAGATCAGAAATAAAAACAAAGAAATAGTGATGAAATGTTTTTTCATAGAAACCATATGATAGAAATTTAGAAAAGACAAGATTCTAAAGACTGCCTTAAACATGCCACTCACAATTATTTGCCTGTTTTGCCGCAGAGCACTTCATTTGTTATTATCTCAAAATTTATAGAAAAGGTTCATTAATTGGAGGTGAAATTTCCTTCCCAAGTATAAAAAAAAAGAAAAAATAATGCTACATACAAGACATGATATTTGCCAAATAAAAACATATTTGACTAGCCTTGCAATAAAGAATTACAATTATTTCCATTTTTCCCTCTAACAATCTAATTCTAATTAAAAGCCTGACCAGAGCAGTCAGAGTGAGAGTCAGGCTGAAAACTTAAGTATAAAAAAAAATATGGATACAACACAGCAGTGCAGTCTTAACTCATTCCACTGAGTATAAACAATTTTGTTTTCAAATCATGGAGAGACAAGTAATAATTTAAGTATGTTAAACCTCATACATACCAAACTGTCCTTCCTCCTTGTCTGATGAAAGCAGCCTACTAACATTTCCTTTTACTTCTTTATCCCAGTCCTCTTCATCACCAGAATCATCAGCGGGAGTAACAACATGCAGGTAGTTGGCCAACTCGCTTGATTCTGAAAACACAATATAGGTTTTCATAGCCTACTTTCTTATGATCTTAACTTTCCAGTCTCTCGTGAGTGGAAAACATCTAAAACAAAGCAATTCGTAAGAAAACTGCCTAATTTAAGAATAAAACCACTTTGAATTATTAAAAAATTGTCTTTCTTTGATTTCTGTGTCCCTATTTTATAAAAAAAAAATAGAATTGTTTATTGAGTATTGGCGAATTTTTTTCCAAACTAATGTTTTCGAGGAGATCATAATATTCTTTGCTGAAAAACACCCATTTACATGCAAAGAAGACTTGACAGTAGCTATCCTTAAGTGCCACTTGTGGGTGAAAAATACCGAGAGGCAATGAAGTTTAAACCAAGTGTTTATCTGCTTTATGAATATCTAGCCTATGTTCTTGTTATGAAATTTTAAGACTGTACTATGCAAATGATTTCTAGCTTATTAATAAGGAGAAAAACATTTAATTCAATTTCTTTTTTTT
Organism: Elysia crispata; assembly: GCA_033675545.1. Taxonomy (NCBI): domain Eukaryota; kingdom Metazoa; phylum Mollusca; class Gastropoda; family Plakobranchidae; genus Elysia; species Elysia crispata. The sequence continues at coordinate 341,886 of JAWDGP010002623.1, read as the reverse complement.
TTTACCTATGCTCACTTATACTTGTGTCATTACCTGAAGATGAAGCCACAACTTGAGTGTCCCAGTCTTCCTCCTCACTGGAGAATGTTGCTTCATCACTTGGGTCTTCATCTGTATCATTTTCATTATCAGAGCAGCTTCCATTGTCTTTTGTCTTTGTGATGACAGGAGTTTCAATGCCCTAAGGACACAGACGTTTAGAGGTTGCACTTAATTTGATATCCATCAATGTACTTTAGACTTAGAGACAAAATTTTAATAGTTAATTTGTTATTGTAAAAAGAAAATTAGGTGAAATTTCTTCAAAGTCTTGAGTTGCTCCACCTATCAGCAATTTGAGTTCCAATATATATTACAATAAATTAATGTCTTCATATAACAACCAGCCACAATCAGTCAGCTGTATATGTAGGAACTTTGAATTTGAAAATGAAAAAGTCCAAAGCGGGTTCACTCTTCTTATTTTAAAAGAATAATCAATATCTATTTTTTCAGAAGGCTATGATGTCAATAAAGTTTCGCCACTATGAAACTAAGAAAATGCTTAGTGCTAATTACCAATAATTAAACAGTGGCTGTAAAGCTGTCCATTTCTTATTGATAATCTTTGATATAAACCAATGACCAGGATTGTTTCAATGACACAAGGAGCATGATAATAGATTGCTGTTCACTTTATTATGATATTGAGTCTATAATTGAACACAAATGTTTGAATGTGCTATGAAATATGTTCTTTGTTCTACAAATATTGTGATCAGGAAGATAAACAGCTAGAATTAAATTTAATGTTCTTTTATTAAAATTTCCTATAATATTGCTGAGCTGATTGCTTTCTTTCTTAGAGTCTAAACTATTTTTACTGTTGTCTTACTCTTCTCTGGATGATAAGAGTTATTGGAGTCTACATTGGTATAAAGTTTTGTGAAACTTACCTGATCATCAACAGTTTTATCTTGTGATTGGGTAACTACCGAGATAGATGCATTATTCCTTCCACGCCATGTGTTCTTGAACTCTGGGTTCCTCTCAGCATAGTGAGTTTTCTTGATAATATATGGAATTTCTGAATATGGTACCTCGAATTTGTTCTGTGAAGAGAAATAGATTCTGAAGAGTTTAAGAGGGAGTAAAGATCTTTTTTAAATCTTTTTTTCAATATGTTGTATTTTAAAGAAACCAATTCTTTTGAGCCTTTGAAATTCATAGAATTTTGCTTCAGATACTAAATCGTGAAAGGTGTGCATCAATATCTGTTTTCACATTTTTTCCAGTGATCATTTTGATAACTTCATTTTCACACCCAGTAACTTTGCATTAGCCTGGAGACTAGTCCATGTGAGCCACATGTATCAAATTTGTTGAACAGTTTTGACACCACATATACTCTACATTTCAAAGTGTCCTTTCTAATGAGTTATCCAAAAATGAAAATACCAGTCTGAAATTTTCAAAATGAAAATTAAGAATAGAATTTCACCAAATTTGTCTACTTTTATGGATATATTTTCAATAACATGCTCATCATGACTGGTCTCAAAACATTTGATTTTTTCTTGAGAATAGCTTGAGGTGATGCTATTGCATTCCTAAAAAAAATCATAGGCCTCCAGGTATCAGAGAGTCCAATGTGATCATACAGAGAAAAAGTAGATAGATCTTACTGACGCAATATGACACCACTATATAACATTGAAAAATCAATTCTGCTTTTTGATGAAAGACCATGCATCAAGATGATGTACACAATGTTTGTATTGAGCTTCCCTCTTAACTGCGTAAAATATTGTCTTCCGTATTTTTTCACAATTTTAATTAATAACTATTTTGTGGTTCTTTCGGAGACCACTTTCGTATGTATTAACTGTGTGGTATCATAAGAAAGCAAATTTTATGTACCTATATCAGGAAGCTACACAAATGATCATAAAAATTTCTGATGCAAAAATAGAAAATTGAACAGTGATCTTATTGTGTTATTGAGTGGTCACATCTCAATGTAAATATTAGCTTTTTTTTTTAAATTATCATACGCTTTTCTTACTTTTAATGTGATTTAACTGGTTAAAAATTAAGTGCATGTTATATGTGTGGCTATCATTTCAAATGGCTCAAAGAACTGTTAATGTACTAGCAAAACTCAACAGATGCTCATTATCTTTCTGGAATTGTATTAACCATTATACTTTATACATATCAAACTAATTTTGTTATTAAATCAAGCTTACCTTTTTGATTTACAGCATACAATGAGTTTTTCTTTATTTGAGGGGAGGGTGGGTGAAACCTAAACTCAAAATCTGATTTTATCCAAACAGACTTCTAGTAGTAGGTTGTTAACTTCAATTGTTTATTCTCAATAAGTTATCATTTTCACATTATGCATATAATTCCAAATGCCAAAGAATCAAGATGTGACTGAAAATTTTAGAATGCCACACAAATATGCAATGAACCAGTATCCAAAATATCCCTTATATCATTTTACATACATGAAAAGCAAAAGTAACTTTAGCCAAATATAAACAATACACTCAGAAAAGGGCAAAAGCAGATGTTAGAGGGAGATGAAACTCCTGTTTTTTACACCTCATTTACCAACATGTCAGGACCAGATAAGGTAGCAGCACAACCATTCCATAAAATTAAACTAGGTATGAAAATCATGCAACTATCATTCCTCTCAAAAATTAACTAATGAGCTCTGCCAGTATAGTTTGTCTTTGGTACAAAACATTTTCTGCCAGATTTATAAATTACGTATTAAGTACAACTAATGACACTTTTGGGCTAAATCATATGCATCCACACAACCCTAGAAGCTTTTAACAGATGCAAAAAGATCTCAAGACCAAAAAGGATGGGGGGATTGATTATAAAATAGAATGAAAACATTTCAATTGAAGCAACCTAAAATAACCAGATAAAAAAATTTAAAAAAATTCTGAGATGACTAGGAGTGAAAAAACATGTGTATACAGGGAAAAATGAATTCAATACTGTATAAAAAAATAAAAGTTCTTACAAAGAACATATTCAGGGCCTTCAACTTTGTCATGCAGGCAAGTATTTCTCGCGGGACATCCCTCAACTTATTCTCTGTCAAGTCAAATATTTCAAGGTTTACCAGGAGTGACATTGATGGAGGAAGATGGCGCAACTGAGGAAAAAAATGATACTTTGTATAAATTTTATGATTTATTAGACTGGTAATATGAAAGATAAAAGTAATAGTTTTCATTTACATCTTGTCATATTACATAGTATCAGAATCTTTCAAATGAGGGATAAATTAATGTGAAGGAAATCAGGTCACATAATACATAATCATAACTCAGAGATTTATAATTGATGCAATTGTGTCTGGCCTGGATGAAAATGCCAATTCAGAAGACTCTTCCCTGTTTGAATATTAACACTTAAGACTAAAATTTACAATTTGGTAAAGGCAGAATGTCTCAATTGAACTTAAAAATAGATCAAACATAAGTAACTTCCAATTCCTTACAACATGAAAGCAGAATGAACGTATCTACAAAACTTGCCCATCAGAGTGGATGATACTTTAAGACTTTTTCAATATTACCAATTCCTGACAAAATAATTTCTTACAAGAGTTTACTGCTATTTGGTCTACAAGAGATTTTCAGATGGCTTTCTTTCAAATAGCTTTCAAGATATCTTTGATAGATGTGCAGTGGAATTAGCACTGTCGAGTTGATCAAGGTGGGTATCTTAAAAAAATTGTCCAATGATTTAAAAAGAATTATAAATCTAAAATTGCAGGCATGCAAGCACAGTCAGATTTCAGGGTCTACCATATTTTAAGCAGAAAGATGAGTTTTGGAGAGGATTTTTCATGAAGCATAAAGTTGTTCAGCTCCATAATTTTTTAGACTTACAACAAAAATAGATTTTAAATAATTTCAAAACTCCTACAAAGTATGACAGACTATATTTTTAGCATTAAAAATTTACAACATTAAAGATTTCAAGTTTGATTTGCTCATTTCAAAAATCAAATTTTAACAACCATTCAGTCAAGGCCAAAACTAATTTACCATATTGGAATCCAAGTAGAGCTCTGATAATGTTGATAAGGCTCCAAAATCTTCTGGCAATCTTTTTAGTCTATTCTTGGACAATTGGCATATCTTGAGTGATGGAAGTTTAGTGAAAGATGCTGGAATCTCATCCAACATATTTGAACCTGAAGAAAAAGCAGTTTAAAGCAAGAAAAATTTACAGCTCTTTTGTTTTTTATGTCAGTGCTTGCAACGGTATTAATGCAGTTTTTTCGATGATACAGCTGGGAAGAGAAAACTGATGTGAAGAAAAGATGTGTGTAACTAAATTATATTATTTTTATTAGTTTGGCTGTCTAAGACATTAATAAGTGACCTCCATCATTTTTATCACGCTAGAAGGTTTATCGAATCAACTAGATCTCAACGAGGAGAACATTCATATTTATTATTCTTGAGAAAAGATAATGCTTTAGCCAATTATGTAAGGATCATAATATGTCAGAGAATAATCTAAGTATTTTCAAAAGCTGAAAATAATCTAAATATTTTTAAAAGCTGTTCTAACTTATTACCTGCAATATTTTGAAGTAGACCTCAAAATTGATTGGTAACTTTGTTTTAATGACAAAAAAAAATTAATAAAAGTACAGTAAATAAGGACTTATTAAAGGCCAAAACTAGTTATTACCTGGAAACAAAAAGTATCCTCAGGACAATAGTCTTTTTTCTCCATACATTTAACTCAGATGGGGAAGTCTATATTCTAAGAATTAGCAAAAAAAAATCTAGATTTACCAATAATTTGCATTTTTGCTAAAACTACAACACTAGCTTACCAAAGTACAATTCCTCTAGATTGACAAGACTTCCTATTTCTTCAGGCAGGGCAAGCACTTGATTTTCTTCAACACACAGTTTTGTGAGGGCTGTCAGAAGGTGAAAATTTTTAGGGAGGTAGCGAAGCCAATTACCATTTTGAAAGCTAGGACTTCTTTCTAAATAATCCAATGGTGTCCCTAGCATGCAAACTTTGAGCGATGAGAGATGGCAGAACGATTCGGGAAGCATCTCGATAAAGTTCCCTCTGAGATCCAAAACCCTCAAATCCTTTGATTTGAACCCAAATCCTTCAGGGATAGCAGCACCACCAAGATCATTACTTTTCAATGAAATTTCCTGAATTTTTTCTAAGTCTTGAAACCACTGAGGAAATTTTCCAATCATGTTCAAATCGAGAAATATACTTTCCAGGCTACCACAAGAAGCAAAAAAATCACTAAAAGTACAAATTTTGTTCTCCGACAGATCTATTTTTGTGAGCTTGCTGAGATGACCAAATGAGTCAGGAATGTGATGAATTTTATTTCTAGATAAGTCAACCACTTTTAAGTTTTCACATTCGCCTATGGTGGTTATAAGCTGCTCTATTCTATTATCACTGGCTATCAAGGTATGAAGATGCTTGAGAAGACCTAGGGTAGCGGGTAATCTTTTTAATTTATTTTCCTCTACATGTATTTCCTCTAACAAAACATTTTGACCGATTTCACAATGGAGCTGCCTGAGAGAATTTGAGCTAACTTTAAGCAACTGCAAGTTTCCAAGTTTCATCAGAGACTCTGGTAATGATACAAGTTTATTTTCACAAACACACAGCTTTCTTAAGAACTGAAAATCCCCAAAGTCATCTGGTAGCATATGTAATTCATTTCCGTCAGCTCGAAAAATCTGGAGATTTGGCAGCCGCTTGCTGAGTCCAATTGGAATTTCACAAATATCATTATATTCGATATTCAAATGAACAATATGAGAACACAAAACATCCAAATGATAGCCTGGAAATTCACTGATCAAATTTGAGCTCAAATCTAATACTCTTTCATCCTCAAGAGCATCATGATGATTTGACTTTACAGAGTCCTCTGAAGATATATCGCTGTGAGTGGGGTCAATTCTGTATTTTTCTTTTTCATTGCTGGGAACTTTGTGGATACTTTGTGGAAATGCCTCCTCTGGGTTTCCCATGATGAAAACAATTCAAGTGATCTGTCTAATAAGAAAATAAGAAGTCAACAAAATCAACTGATAGATCGAAAAAAAAAGAAACCTGTAAATTTACTGTTATCAAGTTGAAACCCAATAAACAAAATTTCCATCCTTTGGTATTTTTTTTACTTTTAAGAGACCCTGTGTATTGAAAGATTTGGGAAATAGCACTTTCAATAGTGACAATTGATTCATTGCAATGCATGAAGAAAGTATTTCAATGTAACCAACATTGTAAGTTGTGAAACATATTTGGAATGGTGTTGGGCCCAATACGAATACTTATATATACATCCATCATCAGAGCAGAGCCCCTCAAAAGGATGGTTCTGACTTTGAATCAGTTCAGGTTTTTTGGGTATTTAGACTGAATGATTGAATTGAATCAAATTAACCCCCATGGCTTGGGCCATGTGACCTAGAAGTGAAGTCCAGACTCTGCTCTTGCCAAGGCAAGTTATTTAATTAACTGCGTGGTTGGCAGAGCATTGAGGAGAAAAACTGACAGGTTGCAGAAATGTGACCATTATGGATCATTAAATAAAATAAATACCCCTAAAAGTATATATTTTTGGAAGCTAATAAACTTAACTAGACTATGGAGTAAAATTTACTTTATTTTTCACCGTCTCTGATTTTTGTGATTTTTTTTCCCGTTATGTGTGACTCTGAAGTACAGAGCTTAACTGTGTTGCTACCTGGGCTGGTTCTTTACTAACACTGTGGGGCTGGCAGATTCATATGAAGGAAAAGTGATAAAATATTGAAATTGATCATTCTTGCTTATGAAAAATAAAGTTGTTGATCAAACGCCGAAATTGTAACTGAGCACCAAAAACAGAGTCAGTGTTGGCATTTCAGAACACACATTCTTAGCCCTTCATTTTTCCTCATGTTATACACGAGGGACAGAGGTGGTGCAAAACAATTCTGAGAGACAAATCAAACCAAAACAAGTACAACCTACATGGTTCAAGGCACAAAATCAGACTGGACTGTAAGTTTACACAATGGGCAGCTTAGATTCAGACTAAGTCTAACAGAAGCAATAAGAGAGGGGAGGGCAGGACAATAGACACCACATGGCCCAAAAGCAAACATTCAACTGGCAAAAAACTCAGTATAATCAGATTTTACCACCCCAAACCCAGGTTTGAGGTGCCAACAGGCCACACACCCTGCTGTGCCTGGTCAAGGATGCAAGTAACCCACGTACAGTGCCTCTTGCTTCATTCCTTCATTGATATCATAACGTAGAAATATCGTAGAGTCTTGAAATAAACTGCGATGCCATTGATAGTTATTACTGGAAACATCTAATCAAATAACGGTTCATTCTCAACAAGGGATGATAGAATGTCCGAGAGAAAGGGGGCCTATGCTGTGATGGTAAATAGAACGGCACCACTGTTCACATGCAGGGGGATAAATACATCGATGTCGTGGCACCTGCTCTACTTCCACCCGTAGGTTTATGATCCGACGCAACAGTACTTGAGTTAACTACTCCCAGCCTGTCAGGGGTTAAAAGACCTATGCAAACGAATCAATGCATTGAATCAAAAAGAATCGTGATCATCGATTAGATAAAATAGTAAACAGACAAGATTATGAACACTGTTCTCCCTCTTGCTAAATTATCACAATTATCTTCCCCCTCCCCCACCTCTTGAATTTTCCCAGCCAATTCTCCATCTTAATTGCAGCTAAATCACCATTTCTTTGTGCCAGCCTCACTGTATGTGCCTAAACCTTATACCCTGTCATTTGACTCTTATCTTTTTCTCTTAAGACTAACATTGTAATTGTTTACTGTTGAAGGTGATGTTAAAATTATTATTCAATCAATCATAATTTTAATGACAAAATGGATTGCTTTGCAATGTGCAAGTCGTTGAAAAGAGTTATTTCTTTAAATGATCGTAACCATGCCTGAAGTTAATATGCTGAAAATGATATTTAATTAGATCAATGGTGGAAATTGGTGAATTTTTACCTCAAGAGCCACTGATCAATTGGCGAAAAACATGAGCTTCAAAGTTCAAATTTGTTTCCAGCTCACCAAATCACATTAGAAAAAAGAGCTAGATCTAGATAGTAGACCTGAATCAAGATTGTACATTTCTACTTCTAGTTCTAGTTCAATTAGATTAGATCTATAGATCTAGACTAGATCTAAAAAGATCTTTCTCTTACTTTGCCACTGCGCCGTGTTGCATGTATATAATATCAAATGTACACTAGATCTAGATTCTAGATCTATATCATTTTCATCCCAGCTTATCTAATAGGTCTACATCTTCAAAAACGCTGATAATTCTTTAAACTTTATTCTAATAAAAAATGGTTGTTTTTTTGGTTTGTTTGTTTTTTTGTTTTTTGTTTTTTTGCATTCGTTCTCTGATAACTTCATGGATTTTATTTTTTTCGCGTGTGAAATCGAAACCAAAAATTGCAGTACAATAAAACCGTTATAAATACATGGGTTATGTTCAATACGAAAAGCATTAGATTCATAAAAATTATTGTACTGTGCTATTATTTTCATCTTTTTACATATTAACAAGTAGCGCTTTTTCTGATCGACTCATAACGCTTTCGTGTCGTTCAGCATTACTATGGACTATGAAATTAATGACAGTGGAAAATGTGGTCCTTAATCTTGCTTTACCAAAATGCTGTATGTAAGCATGAAAATAAATTATTTAGTTCGCTGAAATGAAAATTGTGTGACCAGCACGCTCAATTCTGGTCATAACTTTTAACCTTTAATTAAAGAGAATTAAAAATTATGTTTGCAAAACACAATAAAATTAATAATTAATTTTGTAGATCTATATAAAGGAGAGTTAAAGCGGCTAAAAAAAAAAAATTCCAATATAATGCGCATCATCATCATCATCATCATCATCATTATTATTATTATTATTATTATTATTATTATTATTATTATTATTATTATTATTATTATCCATTTACTTTGCAACTATTTAAATTATATATTAAATGAAAGCTTTTTAAATCTGACATCTTGTGACCTGCCGAACGAAAGTTGAAATCAAATAAACTAATACGTAGATAGGCAGAAGCAGAATCAATGCGTTAACCAATTCATAAAGTAACACCAATAATCAGCCTTTTCTATTCCAGAAACTGAAATCGAAAATACAAAGGTCATATTGAAGGCTAGCAATGATTCTGCTGGTGCCATCGATCGATCAGTCATGGTGCGTTAACTGTCTTTGGCGCTGAATACGACTCCGCTAAAAATAAGCACGATACAGCTGGCGCTTTCTGTTCTCATATTCAAGATGTTGAAATATGTCGGTGGTAAAACTTCATTACAGCGGTGCCTTAAACTCTGTAAAATTGACTTTGATTTCATTAGTTTGAGTTTCATCTGAAATTGGTGTTGGTACACTGAATTCTAAGATAAGCTGCGCCTTGAGGTAGGTTTCAAAATAAAATTGTTAGATCTGCATGAAATCGAGAAATAAAATAGGTCACAAGAGAGAGAGAGAGAGGGAGGGACAGAGAGTGGGAGAGGGAGAGATGATGATGATGATGATGATGATGATGGTAGACATGATGATTGTGATGATGGAGAAGGAAATGATGAAAGCAATATGCAATTAAGGCGTGAAAAAAGAGGTTAATTCTCATGATTTTACGGGAGTTTACATTTAAGACAAAGACGATTTTGAGGAGGGATCACCCACCGCCCCAATGTGAGATAAATCCAATAAGAGATTAAACGTCAGCACTATGTTTTGCTGCCTGAGGTCTCTGGTGATCCTTGTTTAATAAGTAAAAGTCATTAAAAGACATTTCGGCAAATTTTTAAACGGACACTCGACCAATTGGATATGTTAATAACTAAATCAGGGGTAAGCCTCAAGGCACAAGATAGTAGTAAAAGAATAAGTAGAACAGCGAGCAAAAATATAACAGAAGTACAATAAAACTTGGAAAGAAGAAGGAAAGAAAAGTACTAAAAGTTTTTTAAGGAAAAATATGAAAAAAAAAAGAGAAAAAAAAGAAGACACGTCAATCAGTGATACACACTTCTTTCATTTTCATTTTATTTTCATTTCTATCTTGTCCTAGTTTCAGTACTTAGATTCTCTCTCTCTCTCTCTCTCTCTCTCTCTCTCTCTCTCTCTCTCTCTCTCTCTCTCTCTCTCTCTCTCTCTCTCTCTCTCTCTCTCTCTCTCTCTCTTTCTTTCTCTCTTCAAATCATCTATCTGTTCAATCAGAACTTTCTCTCATCCAACTTAATCCTTACCTATCCATCGATCTGTCTACATGTTTGTCTATCTTTCTACTTGTATTTATATACCTATCTATTATTTAATTGCACACACACGCATAAATATAATATATACACACGATGTTTATTTTAGCCTATCCATCGTGTAAACATCACATACCCAAACAAATTTCCGGTGAAACAAGCAAAAAAAAAAGAACCTAGTACCTCATCTACAATTTAATCATTTTTCTATCTATCTATCTATCTATCTATCTATCTATCTATCTATCTATCTATCTATCTATCTATCTATCTATCGATCTATCTATCTATCTATCTATCTATCCATTTATCTATCTATCTGTCTGTCTATCTATCTATCTGTCTGTTTGTCTGTCTGTCTATCTATCTATCTATCTATCGATCTATCTATCTATCTATCTATCTATCTATCTATCTATCTTTATCTCTTCATCTCATCTATCTTTTTCTATCTATTTGTCAATCTATTAATCTATAAATCTACTGTCTATTATCTTTTTGTATTTTATCTATATATCTATATATCTCTTTGTGTTTCTTTCTTTTTTATCTAGCTATCTATTTACTTATTTATTCATCTATCCTATATCATTGTCTATCTATCTATCTATCTATCTATCTATGTGAGATATCCAAATCAATTCGTGATCGATATCGTTTTGTTGATATGTGGTTAAGGCAGATCAATTAAATGCAAGAACAGGCTAAATGGTAATCATTTTCGAAAACCTTCTATTGAAATATCTGCAGTCATAGAAATGCTAAAATCTAATTTTCAATCCCTTAAAGGTACAAAAATTCACTCTAAAGTATTGTAATTTTGGACAGCAGGCCTGCCAAATTTGATATGGCTGCTTAAATATATGTCCATCAATTTATCTATACATCACGTATTTTTTACTAAGCTTGATCATATTATACAGTGTATAACTATCCCAGTTTACAGAAAGACACTACAATAATAATCCAACCACCCACCCTTTGCCTTTTTTCCCTTATTAATTCTGCATTGTTTTAGTCCATCAAGAAATTAATAAATTTATTTCGGAGACGGCAGACTGATGTTGGTGTTCTGCAAAAAGTGGCTGTCGAATCGCAATTATATACTTGAATTCTAGTGGGCCAGACATTCCACAAACATACATTATGATTGAAGGGAAATTCAAATACATGTACACATTGAGCAATTACTGCGAGTTCCATTCAAATCGTGAGATTCTGGATAGATCCCACGTGCTTTTCTCTTTTCGTGGTATCGTTTACAAAGATTGATTGAAAAATAACGTTTATGTTTGCCTTTAATCTGTTGGAGGTCCGATAAAAAAGGTTTAATTTGGTTCCACTTTGCTTCTTTTTTTCTTTTCTTTTTCTTTTTTTTTTCTTCTATGTCTCTCACAGTCATTTTGTCTTTTTAGAGTTCCTCAGACACGTATTGCCTTCCGGCTACACTCAGAGATCAGTTAATTACTTCTTTAAAAGCTTCTTTTTTCTAGCCATCCCCCCCCCCCCTCACACACACACACAAACACATACTCTCTCTCTCTCTCTCTCTCTCTCTCTCTCTCTCTCTCTCTCTCTCTCTCTCTCTCTCTCTCTCTCTCTCTCACCTCTCTATCTTTCTTTGCTTTCTCTCGCGTCGTTTTTTTTTTTGTAAATAGAATGAAAATGACTAAAGAGACGTCGCTACATTAGAAAAATGTTCTATCTGTCAAGCAATCAAGCAATTAATTAATCTATCGATCTATCTATCTATCTGCTTATTTATCTCTGTATCTTCCTTTCTTTACACCTCTAACAGCCTCTCCCTACCTCCCTCTTTTCCTACTCTCCTCAAGTCTCCAACGTTCACTTTCTCTCTCTCTCTAGCCACGCTCTTAGAAGACATTTTCCTGTTTACACTGCTACACCAAGAGAGATGTCAGATTAATACAAAATATGCGTTTCCGTACGTTCAGTTGCGCTAGGAAGCTTTTAATGTGTGTCTTGGTCGCTTCAAATCGAGTTGAAAAAGGCGATCTCAAAATGGGAGTGACATTCTGTCGAAAAGCTTTTATCTGTTGCACCGAGTCTGTTGCCGGTAATTCTTATTTGTAGAGTTCTGTATGGCAGAGGCTTTAAACTAAAATTCCTATTTTCGTTCTACTTTGCTTTTGTAAGCTCATAAGCTGCAGTTAAAATCGGGACTGTTGGAAATGCGTAACATGACGCAAAATGTGTACATGTAATTTGAAAAAAATTTTGCTTGCTTGTTTAATCCATTCTGGTTGCTTTTTATTTTTTTTTCACCTCACCATTTCCGATATATTAAGGCCTTTGAAAAAAAAAGCCGTGTTCATTTCTCAAATGAATTTGTCATCATCCATTTACAAAAATATTAAATATGACGAAAAAGACATATATGTAATAAAGATAAGCCTCACTGTATGTCCAGCAAGCATTAGACCCGCATCCAAATCAAGAAAATCGAAACCAACCATTGCTGCTTTCACTCCTTTCTTCCCATCAACCCTGAGTCTATCTATTAATCATCTGCGAACCCATTCTCAGGGAAAGTAATCAAGATGAAGAAAATATATACGTATGATTTCATTTACTTATTAGTTTTATGCCTTGTTCCTTGATATTTTAAGTTTACTGTTATAACTTATTAATACATTATTATTCTACGGTGTTTCTTAGTCTTGCTGAGTGAAATGCTCAAATTATGTTTTCTCATATAATATTTTTTCCGCACGACTGTGTTGCTCATGCGCACAAAATATGAATTTCCATAGTAAATAGATTTTTTTTTCTTTTTGATCATTCGATATAACGTTGGAAACATCATTGCCTTAATTAATGCGTTTGTCTAAATCAACCGAAGTCTTCCGAAAACATTTGTCATAAAAAATTATATCTACGGTCTGGGTTTTTTTTTTCAGAAAATTCTGTTGATTTGAATGCTGTCAGCTCTGCACGATAATAGTAACTGAGCTGTTTCAACCATTCTTCGCCTCACAAAATACATGCAGATTGAGATCTGCAGGAGACCGCAGACAATGCCAAGACCACAATACATGCATTATTCATCAAGAACATCAGACCTACCGTGCCCAAACATAATCGCATTACAAGGACGACAGGCCATAAGCTCTAAAAAATATTTCTTTCACTAAGATCAATAACCAGCTCAGTAAAAGTTTATATTGCGATTTTTTTATTGTCCAAAATGCTCTTCGAATGTAATTGAGTGCTATAAGATCGATTTGATCTTTTGCGGAATTTTTATGATAGGAAATCATTTTAATGAAGCTGCCCGGCTTTCGTATTCTTTGTTAACAGGTTTGTGCTTTTCACTTAAACTGGCATGACCAACTTGGAAGAAGTAAGCTAAAACCGATAACTTGTTATTTGTGATGGAACTTAGCAATTTGACGAACTACATGACAGATAAATTAAAAAAACTTTTGAAATGGGGATTGTCTGCTTTTAGAATTCCTTGGCTAGCTTAGGAGACAGAAAAGCACCGAGAACGGTTTTGGACAATCACATTTTTTTTTACCCTAGCCTTCTTCTTCCTTCAGCATCCTCTGCCAGTCCTCTTTCCTTTTGTCAGAGCTCGGGCGATATAATAGATTATATGATGAGGAACCCATCACCTCAGGCTGATCTCTGCTGATGCGGTATGACCAGGAGGTTAACTCGAGTGTGAGAAACTAAGCTCTCTGATGCCACCAGATGTAATAGGGTTCAGAGAAGATGCTGACGAAGTGGCCCCCATGGGTTGAACCAGAGGCTACCATACTGGCTTAACACGAGGCGGGGTGGTCAAGAAAAGACTTAATGGCTTTACTATGGCTCGAAGCATGTCTCTTCTAAGATTTTACGGAGTTCAGACTTCGAAGAGAAATCGAATATATTACAACGAAATATAAATTAATTTGTTGCTGGATGTTAGCAACTAGATTTGTGGGGACTACATGTAGTTGATCACTGGGACGATGAGAGAAAAGCAAAAAGAGGAAAAAAACGGGAAAGGGGGCTCAGATAAGAGGAAATATATATGGGAGAGAGGGAGAGAGACAGAGAGGGAGACAGAGACAGAAAGAGAGAGGGAGACAGAGAGACAGAGTTAGGGAGAGAGAAAGACAGAGAGAGAGGGAGAGAGAAAGACAGAGAGGGAGAAAGAGAGGGAGAGAGAGAGACAGAGACAGAGAGAGAGACAGAGAGAGAGAGAGAGAAGGACTTCTGACAAACACAGTGTAAGATAACTTGACCTCGAGCGTGAATTTTGCGCAGAAACGAATATTTATGACCGTAGAATGTATGAGTTATCGGTTTCAATTGTATCTCATCGAAAGATGTTGCTCAATCTCATTCATCTCCCTGTAATCCAACCGCCATATGGTGCTAGCTTCACATTATATTTCCTCTCTGTCTTGTGTTATAGAGAAAGTAATGGCCAGCTTCCAACAGCTTCCTGCAACAGACTGTATATCTTATTAAATTTTATCGATTCATGAGGGCTTTATGTTGCTCTGAACGATGCAGGACTTACAGTTTCAATGTATCAGGCACCATGTCCGATATTTTCAATTTGTCGATTTCTTTTCCCCTCAAACTCATATTGAGTGTTGCCGCACACAAACGGCATTTCATTTTCAAGAAATATTAAGCAAAATGCTGCCGTTTCGGACATATCCCGTTTATTATTCAACTCTTGGCAAATTTCTGTGATAATTTAATGATTTAATGATTTATTATGACAACGCTCCAATTCTGAAAGCCGGTAGTGACTATGCGTTTAGAATGATACACGTGTGAACTTTAATATATCTCTGTCAGTTAGCTTACTTCAGCCCCTTTTATTTTACTATTTTCCTCAAAATGAAGTCACGTCACTGTGTTTTAAAATATGTATTATCCAAAGGAAAATCCGAACTTGATAGGTAAGAGGCATCAAAGATATTGCAATAAGCGTCATTGCATCTGACGGTTTGTTATACATATAGCAAATCTAAAATTTTTCAGAACAAAGGCTACGTTTCAGCATTGATCTGTCGTCATGTAAAAATGGAATCCGTGCTGCTGCCTAGCTAACTGCCGTGCCCCAGTGGTTTCTTTATGAAGAATAGAGAAAAAAAACAACCTAGAAACTCAGATAAATAAATACTTTGATGAGTGCAACAGTAGTCATTCCCAATAGAACTTTGTATCTCTCTCTCTCTCTCTCTCTCTCTCTCTCTCTCTCTCTCTCTCTCTCTCTCTCTCTCTCTCTCTCTCTCTCCCTCTCTCTCTCTCTCCGTCTCTGTCTCTGTCTCTGTCTCTCTGTTTGTCTGTCTGTCTGTATCTGTCTGTCTGTCTGTCTGTCTCTGTCTCTCTCTGTCTCTCTCTGTCTCTCTGTCTCTCTGTCTCTCTCTCTCTCTCTCTCTCTCTCTCTCTCTCTCTCTCTCTCTCTCTCTCTCTCTCTCTCTCTCTCTCTCTCTCTCTCTCTGAGTCTCCTTGCATTACAAAGACCAAATATTTGTAAGTCTTGGGCACTGCAATTCGATGTGAAGTTGAAGGCCCCATCTGTTAGGCCTTTTAGACCTTTTCATGAAATAGAGTGGCCAGATATATCTTATAAAAAATTTTTTGAAGTAATAATTATGCAGTCTATATGGCGGGTTGCCCTAAACCTGTTGGATCGGTCGATACGTTTGCGGGTTCGCTCAAGGTTCAAACAAACTGAGATGCTGGATCTATCATGAGAACAGCGCCATTAGCTGTACTGTTCAGCCGTGACACTGTTTGCTCGTTAGCGTGGTTATGTAATTAAGTCACTTGCAGCAAGCGGCGTTGCGCTGTCACCTACTACTCTGATACAACCTGCAAATGACACGACTGCCGGGCTCTTAGATTTGGCCTTGTATCAGTCGGACATATTGTAGTTCTGAGCTAACAGTGATGGAGAAACGGGCAGTGTCGATTTTATTTCCTTTAGCTGCCGATACGCTGTTGTTAGCAGATGGAATAGTTTTTTTCTTTGTTTGTTTGTTTGTTTTTAATCCTGGCCAAAATTTTCCAATTATCTGACTTTGGTTTCCTCTTTCCTCTCGAGATTACTGCTTAAAAGACATCATCTATCGAGTATTCATTAACTTTGCTTTCTGTATTTAAATAGGAGAAAAATAGCTGCTAATTGGAACGCGAATACATTTACAACGTCGATGAAACTGTGACTATTTGTTATCTTATACTATTTGATGTTCTATCATTTTGTAAGGATGCAGTTTAAATGAGTCCATTAGCAAAGCTAATTAATTTCTTCTAAAGATTTTAGCTAATTACTAAGTTCTAATAAAGTTCGTACTTTGCAAAGTTACTGTCATGTCTGGAAAAAAGAAGGGGACAAGTATTAGATTGCTTCTAAAATGTCATATTTTGATACTGTAGATGAAATTTATGTGAAAACAAAGTAGTTCAATTCTTATGAAAAGTTTCTTGGAATAACCGATTTTTTTAATTCAATTTCAATTTTTTTTTCATTTTAGAGAAGCTTCGGGTGATTTTAATAAATAATGTCATTTCTGAGTTCTCCAGGAAATTTTAACATCATGTTACCTGACGGAGGTAGTTCTGTGCAAAAGATATCTGAAATCACCTTGCGATAAGTTGGCTTTGTCAAGTAGGCCTACATAAACAAAGCTTTCTGATATGTGAAACAGCCAATAAGGTGATACATTAGACCATATCGGAGATTTAGATTTTACGCAAGAGGTGTATTATAATATTTGTAAGAAAAAGATGATACTTGTACTTTAATTGAGATATAAGTATAGCAGGTATTATTCTGCTTTTAGATCATGGTCAGTTAAAAGTATAAACCAGAAATAGAAGAAATATTTATAAGTACAATTAAGATGTAACATGAAAAGAAAAACAAGGTAATTAAAGTTGGAACTGCGGGCTGAGGCAAGAATAAAAGTGGAGATGAAAATGGATTTAAGACAGGGAAAAGCAGCAAGACGGAAAATGGAGAGGAGTAAATGCAGATGATGAAATTAATTTTGAGAAATAATGAGGAGGAAAAAAAGTAAACCTCTGAAAGAGGTTTCCCTTTTTATTCGAATTTAATATTAATTAATTAGTTGTGCGGATTTATCGCCTCTTAACTTGTTGTTAATGTTTGTTTGTGTTTTTTTTAATATTGAATTTGCATGAACTACAATTCAATGGTTATCTCAGCGAAAAAACAAAAGACGTCCCTGACAAGCTTTATTCTATCTTCTTTAGATTGTGAACCTAGGAGGGTCAGGTACTCATTTTGAAGATTATTTTTTAGGGAACCATTAGCTTCATTAAGCGCTATATCTTGTTTTGATTATATAAGTACAGAAAACAATAATAACATAATATCTACATTATTTTTTGCAAGTTATTACTGTCTAAAGCACTCTATTCTGTTAAGGTAGTTAAATACTAGGACGGAATGCAATCTGTTTGATAAAAGTGCGTAACGTTTTCTGTAATGCACCACCATGCTTTAGAGCAAGAGTTCATACTTTATTCTGCTTTTGTTTCAAATACTGTTTGAGCGGGCGACTAATTTAAAAGAACTTTCAGTGACACCCAAAGGTACTGTTGCTATATTGTACTTTTCTAAAGGTTAATTATGTTTACATCGTAGTTCCTCTCAATTTGTGCCAGCATGATGACTGTCCGAAACCCGATGGGACAAGCGTTGAAAATGAATTCAATAATGACTTCTGTGCCTGTTTTCCCAGGTGGCTCAGTACAGATCTTGGTCCGAAGAGCCGTGATAGAAGAGCACTTTGTGCTCCTTTTAAACATGCCAGTTGGAAAAAAAACTAGAAAACAAAGAAAATGAAACTAATGTGTTTTAGATGGCGTAGCTTAACCCGCACCCTGGAATTATAGTGTCCATTATTAGGCCGCTTCGTGCTACTATTCTGTTTTCTTGGCAATCGTTTTGTCTTTCTTCCTAGAGACTTTGGAAAAGCCAGAATGATTGATGGAAGTCTGCGGGATTTGTTTTTCAAAATGACCTTTAATAGTAAAAGCTGAGACGCATTATAGAAAGCAACAGCAGGTGTTGATTTTGTTTATCAAAACAAGTTCTTCACATTGCTGCGGCTGAATCTTCCCTAATAAGTCATATTCATAGCATTCAAAGGCTTCAATTTTTTTCTGTACATGAAGTTCCGTGATGAGGAGTCTTGTAAAGACTCATTTCACTTATTCTTTTGAAAAATAAACCGCGCACTAATACATGATTACCTAATAGGGTATTTTTTCCACTATGCACTGTTCTATGCTCAACAAACTTATATACTAGAGTTTCATGCAAGTAAAAACGTCGCAAATTAATTGTGTCATGTAAAATTATATTCCGGTCTTTACTAGTAATTAATTAACCTCATTATTTTCTTGGGTAATCTACCTTGAGGTCTGTCATGAGCATTGACCACTCTTTGTTCTCTGATAGTTTACTCACACGCAACGCCGGTAGAGACTCTCTAAATTATGCAGCAGGTTATGTCCAGGTTGTTGTGACCCTCTGATGCCATTGAGTTAAAGCATTGGTTGGAACGCGTGAGTATTAGTTAAGAGTATCTTTCAGTCTCAGGTCCAAATCTGTGGAGGGGAGGCGTTAGGCTTGAGGCATTGTTCCAGTTGTTCATGACAGCTATCTTTGTTGATATCTTTATAACAATTATACAGTCATCGATTTTAAAGAATTAGGTATTTTGAAAGCAATGTCGTTGTACACAAGACGAAATGTTCTTGGTGGGTGTCGTGGCTCTGAAACTTTGCAATTTTTTTTTCTTGTTTTTATTTAAATTTCGTGGAATACAGACTTGTTGTTTCTTAGTCTTTTTTTTTTCTTAGTCTTTTTTTCCCTTAAACATGATACATTCCCGTTCGAGTAGACCAAAGGTATTCAAACGGCAGCACATACTGCAATTTTTTACGTTGCGGATTAAAAAAGAACCTAACGTTTTATAAGTGTGAGATTGGACCAAGTTGGAGCTGACCTATGACAAGGTACATCCATATTTAAAGCTAGGTTGTAAATTCCAAGCTGAGCCTGAATTGGATTTTGCCCAGATTTGAATGTAGCCACTGGCTGGAGCTGTAAAAGTTTTAGAGCTCGCCTATACCTATAACAGTCAATTATTAAAGTTGATCCATGTTTAGAGCCGGCTCGTGTTTGAAGTTTATTCCAAATTTTAGAGTCGGAGCATAATTGGATCTGACCTATGAAAAAAGCTGGTCTACGGTTTGGAGCTGGAACATGACTGCAGCTGATCCTTGTTTGAAAGTAATTTCAAGGTCTAGAATTGGACAATGATTGGACTTATTGTTATGTCTGAAGCTGGTTCAATGTTTGAAGTTTGACCATGATTGGAGCTGACCCATGTTTGAAGGTTATTCAAAAGTTTGGACTCAGGTTTGATTAGTTCTGCTCCATGATAGAAGCTTATCCAAATTTTGGAGTTGGACATGATTGGAGCTGACCATTGATGAAAACAGGTTCAAGGTTTGGAGTTGGAACATAATTGAAGCTGATTCTTGTGAAGGTTATTCAAAAATCTGAAGTTGGACCATAATTGGAGTTGATCTATGTGAAGGTTATTCTGAGGTTCGAAGTTGTACCATGATTAGAGCTGACCCATGTTTCAAGGTATTCTGAGAGTTGGAGTTGGATCATGGCTGCTGAAGTTGAGCTATGTTCAGAGAAGGTCTAGCTTTTGACCTAATACAATATTATTATGGACGTTTATCTCTCTCCTATTCCCCCCCCCCCCCTTTTCTCTCTCTCTCTCTCTCTCTCTCTCTCTCTCTCTCTCTCTCTCTCTCTCTCTCTCTCTCTCTCTCTCTCTCTCTCTCTCTCTCTCTCTGTATATATATATATATATATATATATATATATATATATACATACATATTTATCGCTTTTTGTTAGAGACCAAATGAAGAGTTTACGTCTTTTTCTATATCTGTCAGGTGTGTTTATCAAGTCTCTGAATCTCTCTGTTTATAATCGCTCTTTCTATTTCTTCCTCTCTTTATCTCAATCCCTGTGGAAAAAAAATTAACACCTGCGAATTCATAGATAGTGCGCTTAAAACAGTTGATATAATTGAACAAGGTCCGACTTTTTCGCTTTGGAGTTTTTTTTTTCTTATAATTTATGTACGCAAAATAAATACAAGGCAAATTTAGGGCAAAGTCTTGAGTTTAGTTTTGTTTTCATTCCTTTGATCATTAAATTTCCCCCTCCCTATCTCTCTCTCTCTCTCTCTCTCTCTCTCTCTCTCTCTCTCTCTCTCTCTCTCTCTCTCTCTCTCTCTCTCTCTCTCTCTCTCTCTCTCTCTCTCTCTCTCTCTCTCTCTTTCTCTCTCTCTCTCTCTGATATGCTTCATCAGTAGAATTTACGAAATCCGCCTGATCCTTTTCTTAATTTCAAAAACATTTTCCTTTAACCATCTCTCAATTTCAATGCGTTGCTCATTGTTCGTTCTTTTTTTTTCTAATTTTTATCTATTAAAAATACAATTAATCCAATGTCACATCTGCTGCTTTTAATTTATTTTTTTTTTGACTATGCGTAGGCCAATACACCTATCTCGGTTACTTTTCAATGATTTGTAGTATTATCTTACCATTATGCCGACTATAAATCAAGCCCTGTATATATATATATATATATATATATATATATATATATATATATATATACTTGAAACACAAGTGTAGTATGCAGAGAATTTAAGGTAAGATCTTCTATATCTATGAAATGCTCCCACAGTTGAGCACTCTTATTAATTATTCCAACTTATCTTCAAACTATATATATATGCATAGGAATAAATTGGAGGGGGACTGGAGAACAGAGCGAAGTGAGTCATATGAAAGTTGAATGAAAAGGTTTCAGGAAAAAAAAAGAGCCGGAGAGATAGTGTGTGTGTGTGTGTGTGTGAGAGAGAGAGAGAGAGAGAGAGAGAGAGAGGGGGGGGGTAAGAAAAAAAACTTGTATAAAAGGGATAAATTATAAGTAGTCTTCACTTCTTAAAGTTTCCTTCATCTTTATATCGTTCTTACTTTACTCTGCTCGGAAGAAAATGCAAAACTAATTCAATTGTTATTTCATTTATTACTTCATTTTATCATATTAAAAATTATGAAAGTTAACTATCAGAAGAATCTCATTGTGCTTCCAAGATTGATACTGTACTGTACTCTGGAAACATCTTTTTTTTTCCTCCTGTAGCTTTGCAATATGATTTTAAAAAATTATATTAAGTCTCTCCTAGGAATCTTCCTCCTAAACTAGCGAGTTCGTGTCCGCGATAAACTGACAGATTTATCGGTTTGCACGCTGTTACGTAAGTTTTATAGCGTAGCCATTGTTGTTAAGTGTCTGTTCCCTTCTCTCTCTCTCTCTCTCTCTCTCTCTCTCTCTCTCTCTCTCTCTCTCTCTCTCTCTCTCTCTCTCTCTCTCTCTCTCTCTCTTTCTCTCTCTTTCTCTGTCTCTGTCTTTCTGTCTCTCTCTGCCTCTGTCTTTGTGTTTCTGTCTCTTTCGCTGACTCTGTCTCTGTTTCTCTCTCTCTCTCTCTCTCTCTCTCTCTCTCTCTCTCTCTCTCTCTCTCTCTCTCTCTCTCTCTCTCTCTCTCTCTCTCTCTCTCTCTCTCTCTCTCTCTGTATATATATATATATATATATATATATATATATATATATATACAAACATATTTATCTCTTTTTGTGAGAGACCAAATGAAGAGTTTACGTCTTTTTCTATATCTCTCAGGTGTGTTTATCAAGTCTCTGAATCTCTCTGTTTATAATCGCTCTTTCTATTTCTTCCTCTCTTTATCTCAATCCCTGTGGAAAAAAATTAACACCTGCGCTTAAAACTGTTGATATAATTGAACAAGGTCCGACTTTTTTGCTTTGGAGTTTTTTTTTTTCTTATAATTTATGTACGCAAATAAATACAAGGCAAATTTAGGGCAAAATCTTGAGTTTAGTTTTGTTTTCATTCCTTTGATCATTAAATTACCCCCCCCCCCCCCCTCTCTCTCTCTCTCTCTCTGTCTCTCTCTGTCTCTCCTCTCTCTCTCTCTCTCTCTCTCTCTCTCTCTCTCTCTCTCTCTCTCTCTCTCTCTCTCTCTCTCTCTCTCTCTCTAATATGCTTCGTCAGTAGAATTTACGAAATCCGCCTGATCCTTTTCTTAATTTCAAAAACATTTTCCTTTAACCATCTCTCAACTTCAATGCGTTTCTCATTGTTCGTTCTTTTTTTTTTCTAATTTTTATCTATTAAAAATACAATTAATCCAATGTCACATCTGCTGCTTTTAATTTATTTTGTTTTTGACTATGCGTAGGCCAATACACCTATCTCGGTTACTTTTCAATGATTTGTAGTATTATCTTACCATTATGCCGACTATAAATCAAGCCCTGTATATATATATATATATATATATATATATATATATATATATATATATATATATATATATATATACTTGAAACACAAGTGTAGTATGCAGAGAATTTAAGGTAAGATCTTCTATATCTATGAAATGCTCCCACAGTTGAGCACTCTTATTAATTATTCCAACTTATCTTCAAACTATATTATATATGCATAGGAATAAATTGGAGGGGGACTGGAGAACAGAGCGAAGTGAGTCATATGAAAGTTGAATGAAAAGGTTTCAGGAAAAAAAAAAAGAGCCGGAGAGATAGTGTGTGTGTGTGTGTGAGAGAGAGAGAGAGAGAGAGAGAGAGAGAGAGAGGGGGGGGGGGGGTGGGGGGTGGGGGTAAGAAAAAAAACTTGTATAAAAGGGATAAATTATAAGTAGTCTTCACTTCTTAAAGTTTCCTTCATCTTTATATCGTTCTTACTTTACTCTGCTCGGAAGAAAATGCAAAACTAATTCAATTGTTATTTCATTCATTACTTCATTTTAACATATTAAAAATTATGAAAGTTAACCATCAGAAGAATCTCATTGTGCTTCCAAGATTGATACTGTACTGTACTCTGGAAACATCTTTTTTTTTCCTCCTGTAGCTTTGCAATATGATTTTAAAAAATTATATTAAGTCTCTCCTAGGAATCTTCCTCCTAAACTAGCGAGTTCGTGTCCGCGATAAACTGACAGATTTATCGGTTTGCACGCTGTTACGTAAGTTTTTTAGCGTAGCCATTGTTGTTAGGTGTCTGTTCCCTTTTCTTTCCCTCTCTCTCTCTCTCTCTCTCTCTCTCTATATATATATATATATATATATATATATATATATATCTTTCTCTCTCTTTCTCTGTCTCTGTCTTTCTGTCTCTCTCTGCCTCTGTCTTTGTGTTTCTGTCTCTTTCGCTGACTCTGTCTCTGTTTCTCTCTCTCTCTCTCTCTCTCTCTCTCTCTCTCTCTCTCTCTCTCTCTCTCTCTCTCTCTCTCTCTCTCTCACACACACACACACACACACATTCACGTCATTCTTTCCCCTCTCCGAGCCTCCCTTTTTTAATCTATTTTGTTTCCGTCTTTTCTATCTTCATACCTCATCGTTCTCCTCCACCTCTCTCTCTCTATCTCTCTCGCCCTCTCTCTCTCTCTCTCTCTCTCTCTCTCTCTCTCTCTCTCTCTCTCTCTCTTCCTCTTTCTCTCTCTGTCTTTCTGTCTGTTTGTCTGTCTGCCTCTTTGTCTCTGTCTCTGTCTCTGTCTCTATCTATCTATCTATCTATCTATCTATCTGTCTGTCTGTCTGTCTATCTATCTATCTATCTCCCTTATACCTATTTTTCCTTTCGCTTCTTTATCTCGCCTCAGTTCTTCTAACTTCCTCTCTCTCTTTTTCACTCCTCAAACTTTCACTTTTAATTCTCTCCTTCTTCCTCTGTCTTTCCTTCCATCTTTTTTTCATACTCTCTGTCTGTTTATCCGACTCTCTGTCTCTGTTTCTGTCCCTCTTTATCCATCTCTCTCTCCTATCCCTCTGTTTACCTCAATTTTCTTTTTTTCCTTCCTTCATTCCTCTGCCTCTCCCTCTTACTCCCATTACCCCAATGCTGAATAACATTCACAACAAACTGTTAATTACCCGCACTGCTCGCTTGCCACGTCGTTCCTGGTATCTGCAGTCAGACAAGAGGGTTGGTTCCGCGGAGCACAGGGGACAGCACTGGTCGCCTGCCACGTCGTTCCTGGTATCTGAAGTCAGACAAGAGGGTTGGTTCCGCGGAGCACAGGGGACAGTACTGGTCGAGTAGACGGACACCGCCACCTCATTATAAATACACAACACCCTGGTTTTCGTAATTGTCGCCAAGAAAAGCCGAGGAAAACTTTCATGTTTGCCTGTGTTTTCTTACTTTTGTAGGTAGGTGGATTCACGTATGTATAATTTCCTTTTTTTTCCCCTAAATTATCGATTTTTTTTAGTAGTAGTAGTAGTAGTAGTAGTAGTAGTAGTAGTAGTAGTAGTAGTAGTAGTAGTAGTAGTAGTAGTAGTAGTAGTAGTAGTAATAGAAATAATAATAATAATAATAATAATAATAATAATAATAATAATAATAATAATAATAATAATAATAATAATAGTAATAATAACAACAACAACAACAACAACAACAACAACAACAACAACATCAACAACAACAACCAAAACAACAAAAAGAGCAACAACAACAACAACGACAACAACAACAACAATAATATTAAAAATCATTCTAGTTCGCACTATAATACGGTTTCATCAATGAGATACTTTTATTGAGCATTTTTTTTTCTGAATGTATTCGTCTTATACCTGTGTCTTGATACCTAATTTATAACCTTAATTTAACTTCTGTTTTGTTCTGCTATGTTTTTTAGCACTGTCCTAATTTGTCTTAATTTTGAAATATTTTCTTTTATAGTAATCATTTGGTCCACCTTGGTTATCTTATGATCTTTTTTCATATTTTATTCAAATGAATCAAAATTTCCTGTTTTTATTTTGTTTCTTTGAATGTTGTGCCTGGTAGTTCTGAACTGTAATGCTCTTTGTAAGGTTTGAGAGAGTTTTATTTTGTTTTGATTTGTAATATTATGCTCTTTTACAGTTTGTTTCATGTGGAAGTTGAAAAGAATATCTATGCGTTTTACTTCTTATAAAAAAATATTCGCTTAATTTTAATGACTTCATCAAAGAGCTTTCGATGTGTGAAGTTCTATTTGGGCGATATTCTTTCTAATTTCTATCATGTCAAACTGCTTGAAAAGTGCATGGGGGTAGACTTTCAAATAAAGCTGACAATTCTACCAAAAATAAATCTTGCAGGTTTGTGGTTTTATCACATTGGAGGAGTTTCGACAAATGATTGGGCTTCTGAAAAACTTACGGGATAAAGACATCCCGATATGAGTATCAGAGCATTGTTAATATTTTGCAAAAAAAAATAAATTCTATGACTTACGAGAGTTATGTCTGTTTTCTGCTTGTCTTAAGAATTTTGCACGGTATTAAAATTCTGAGAGAAGCTAAGGGGACGTTAAACAATAGAGTGTTGCTAAGGATCAATATAAGAAATTTTGCTCACCACGCTAATGATCAAATATTCGTACACGTATTTCCCTGAGAAATACATCGTAAACGAAAACGCGGTTATAGCCCTGAGGTCATAGACTGCCCAGTGGTCAAGATTGATCACTGAATGAACGGAGTGGCTCCTTACTAAACTATCCCTCTTGCCGGCCACTACAGTAATCTTCTGACCTATCGACTTCAATACAGTAGTGTCTGCTGGTCTCTTCTTTAATCCTTGAGAACTGCAGTTCTTAATTTTTTTTTCCACTGTCTATGTGTCTCTCAGAATGTTCTACCTTCAGCTTTTTATACGTTCTTCTCAATTCCAAAATGTATCATGCGACGTATAGATTTGAAGATGAAGAGATAGGTGATTTGCTTTGCCAAGGTAGTTGCAGCATGAGCTGTGGTTCAGACCTATCCCACAGCTGACGAATCACTTCTCTAAAGCGCTAACCACTGTGCTATTGTTCTACAGTCAGAAGTTTAAGGGTATGAAGAATCATTTCCATTTTCGAATGATTGCCTAATTGGATAATTGCAGTAACACAGTTCCCATTAAGCAGTGATCCCATGGCTTGCCTCATGTTTAGTTACTATTCATTTCAAGCTTAGAACTTTCAACATCAAAATCAAATATGCATGAGTTTCTCAATAAAAGTTGAGACATTTAACACGAAGGATCAGGTTGAACTATTTCAGAGAGACATACTATTAATTCTTTTATGCCAATGCAATTATGTGGTATGTTGTTATAATTATAAATACTATTATACTCCATCAGAGAGGAATCTCTCTCTCTCTCTCTCTCTCTCTCTCTCTCTCTCTCTCTCTCTCTCTCTCTCTCTCTCTATCTCTCACTCTCTCTCGCTTTCGTTCTCTGTCTCACTCACTCTCTCGCTCTCTTTCTCACTCTCTCTCTCACTGTCTCATTCTCTCTTTTGCTTTCTCTGACTCTCTGACTCTTTCTCTCTCTCTCTCTCTCTCTCTCTCTCTCTCTCTCTCTCTCTCTCTCTCTCTCTCTTTCTCTTTTTATGTCTTTCCCTAAACCATCCCCTTTGTCAATACTAAGACTAAGTCCCGAACAGCCTGTCGTGCAGCCTAAGGCGTGTGACTAAAACCCTAATCTTCACAGCCATCAATCTATTAATGCCTTTTTTAGTGTTGACCACCTCACGGCTTTTACTCCTGTTGTTGAAAGGATTTTTCTTTTCCCGAAGACTGTGGCTCTTGACTCTAGATAACAGTGAGTCTCTTAAAGAGTAAAAAATATTTCGATCATTCTGAAGTTAATGTATTTTTAAAACATGCAGTGAGTTTGACGTATCACCCATAATTATGTCTTGAATATTCTTTTTTTTTTTTACCTAAATACTAACTGATTTTATTTCAATTTTATTCAATCGAAATCTTCCTTATGGATTGATGAAGCCCCTTGAAAGAATATCGGAGTGCTTCAAAGAGTTAAAACATGGCAAAGTTGTAATATTTTCAAATACTATGGTTCAAATGTCATCATAGATAAAACTAAATAAAAAAGTATCGAGAGTTTTTTTCCATTTTTTTTCCTTGCATAAAATATATTCCCCATAAGAAAAATGTTATTTTTTTCAATGTATTTTTTACGGGTTTACTTCCCCCTTTAAAATAAAAAATATGCCCTTACAGCCGTAGAAGTTCAACGTCAAGTGAAATATTGGTCTATAATTAGATAAACAGCAGTAATGTATATCGCCGTGCAACAAGTTTGGGTGAAGGATAAATCAACTAAAATTAATATCGATCACTAATTTTGAGATCAGCCGCCGGATCCGCCTTACAGCGAGAAAGCAACGGTTTACAGATACAAAGATTCTCAATTATTATTTTAGGAATCCACATCGGCGTGGAGTAAGAGACATTTCGAACAATGCAGATTATTCATTGTGACTGACAGAAAGGAAAGACAAAAATATTGTGTAGATAAAGAAAGACGCGATGCTTTTATGGCTAAAAACATTACGGGCCTTTTACGGATGCAGCCTGAGGAAACAGCTTACTTTCAGGTTCAGACAATGTTTAAGACGATAATTCAACCTGTCGTAAAAATATAAAGCGACGTCTCTATATTGATGGGTTTTGTGTTTTGTTTTTTTTTTTGTTTTGAGAAAATTGCATTTTATTTCAAGAAGTTGTTTTCATCGAAGTCATTTTCTTCAATGTACGCTTAATGCTCCTTGCTTTCACCGCTAGGCCTATGCCAGACGGTGGAAGACACCGACAAGATACAGTATTTGCAAAGGCTGCGCCTTGATTCGAAATATCATTGTTGAGAGTTGCAATAAAAAATGGGCGAAACATAAAAATTTACCATTTTGATTTTAAAGAACGTAGGCGGCCACTATAGCGTGTCGTATTTTTTTTTTTAATCATTTTTCTTTCAAATTTTTTTTAAATCAAACATTGATGTTGCTTTTCTTTGCTCTTATTGTTGTCATTTTTGTTTTTATGCAGTTTTTTTTTTCTTCTGGTATTTATCGTTTATGTCATACTCTTTTCTAGTTTTTTTTCTGCCCCAATGCCCTTTCATTGATCTAGCAAGTCTTATAAAAAAAGCTAAAAATGACTTAGATCGAAATTCATTGACTTATATAGCTAACCCTCCCGCCAGCTTTACCCCTATAAAACTCCACCAAATATCAACCAATTGTCTTTTATGACAGTATATATTTATCGGAGTTTCCTTAGGTAATATATGAAAAAAACACTACATTGCTCTTCAGTGGCTTTGTCGAATTTTCATCGCCGCATTTACAGAGAGACAATCCGACAAGATAGATGCCCCAGGGCAGGAACTGGTATGAAGCGCCTTATGAAGGAAATTATTAAGATCCTAAACACGTTATTCTGTGGATCAGGAGAGTTTTCCCGTTCCTGATTGGCATCCCATGTCGGTGCCTGAACCGGAGATTCCCGTTGGTTCTGGTTGTGTGATCCCCATTAGTCTCCATCAATTTCCCTCTGCCCTTACAGCCTTACTACATTTATGATTTCTTCGTATCTTAGTATCTCATAAGCCTCGTGCATTTTTTTTTCTTTTTTTTTTTTTTTTTTTGTGAGGAATTTGAGCCGTCATACATTTTATACCCTCTGGTTATACACGCTGTTAGGTTATGTGAAATAATGCTCTCTATTAGGCGTAGACCTTCTCAGATATTCCAAGCTTTGACCAGTTTTCCCAAGTGTAGAGCTAGTGATTCTTTCAGTAATGGTTACTGTCGAATTATTTGAAGTTTCTTTAGGAACAATCCGAAGCATTAAAAGTGTCCAATTTTATGCTGTGTTGCTGATTGCTTTGTCTGATACTCTCTCTTTCTTACTGGTTCTTTTAATGTTACGCAAATTCCTTTAAAAGAGGAATTTGCGCAACATTAAAAGAACCAATAAGAAAGAGTTTAAAACTGCTGGACACGCATAGTTGGTGTTAAACTACTTTAGAACTGCTTTTTTTTTATTCACGTGCAACAGGCATTGTCTCGCCAGAGATTTAAAAATAAAATTTTGCGACATTTAACTGCTCATATCCCGAATGGGGCATCATTGTAAACAAACTGTATTGGTTGTCTTATAATATATTTCAATTGAGATAATTATTTTTACTAGATATAATTCACATCTCGATAATCTTTTTTTTTCTTGAAGGATTTAACACTGAGGATGGTTCCTTTACTCACACTTTATTGAGCTCGAGTCCTTGATTCAAGGTCTAGATCTAATATATCTGACATTTTTAAAACTATTCAGTGCTTCTGAAGTCAAATATTATAAAGATACGTAGACAAAAAGTTTGAATTTTTTTAATAAAAAAATGAAATCAATAGATAAAAGATAGAGAATGAATAAAATGTGTATGTGCTTAATTCGTCTGTTATATATATCTAATGTTTCTTCAGTCATTAAAACAAAATGAGAACAATCAAAGTCCTCCACGTTAAATTAGGTAATGTCAAGTTATCAGTTACATTCCACTGCAATAGTGTTGCCATCACAGCTTTGTTCTAAAACTCGTTTGTTTGTTTGTTTTTGGGTTTTTTGTTTGTTTGTTGTTGTTTTTTGTTTTTTTTTTTTTTTTGTTTTGTTTTTATTTTTTTTTATTTTGTTGGGTTTTTTTGCCACAAATTTGATATTGAATTGTCTAAGTGTTCTCCACACACAATATAGTTGAGGAATAACTTAATCTGCATAGGGAAGAACTTGGGTGTGCAGCGACTCTTTTCTATAATTTTGATTTTTACTATTTCCTATAATAGTGATTAAAAAATAGAAATTGTCAGGATTACAGGTTTGTTTTCCCTGGAATTTACGAAACGTCTTCATGGAGTACATTGTATTTGCTTTGAATTTTCTATGTTAATGTAGCGTTCTCAAACTTTGTAAGGGTGCAATCAACTGAAATTCTTTTTCTGAATAAAATTTCAGGCATTACAAATGAGATTCACTCTGCATCTCTCTCACGTAGCTTGCTGCAGGCTGATTAAAAAATCAAATCAACTGGGAACACATTTTAAAAGCAAATCTAATCCAATTCAGAGCTGCATAGCCGTCAGAGCATTTCCAATTGATCACTCTTATTGTTTTGACACTAAATTGACCATGAAATTTAGTAGCCCAGTTTTCAAAGGAAGTAATTCCAATAGTTTTTTTTTTTATTTATTTCTTCGTCGAAGTTTCTTTTTTTAATTTTCTCTTCCAGCCTATAGCCTTGTTTACACCTAATGTCCTGAAAGAGCCAGATTTACTGGGAAAGCATTCAATCCTGTCTGTGAATGGCTTTTATGTTGAATTTACATAGTCTGGTCGTGTCTACGTTCATTATTTTTTTTTTCTTCCAACGAAGTGGTGTCAATCTTTTCCCCTCATTTTCAATTTTTGTTTAGTTCGGTTGATTGCACTGAATTGTGTGCCTGTGCGATAAGTCATAGAATTGCTGCTGTCTGTCAGATTTTCTTGGGTGTTTATCATTAGTTTTCCCAAATGGCTAGGATATATATTCATATTTTCCACATAAAATGTTGTTTTCATAGGATCGAAGAGCAATATAGCTTAGTCGATAAGGCAGTCGCCTCACAATGCAAAGGTTTGGATTCGCTTCAGGAAGAAATCAATCGGTTTTTTTTTTTACTGTTTTTACGATGGAAGCCTCAGTGTAAGCTATGCGGTAATTTCATGTCCTTTAGAAAATTCAAACCGTCTAAAGTATTACCTCGATCTCTGGAAAAAAAAATCATAAGAGCAGGACTAGAGTGTTTTTTTTAAATATTGTTGAATGTAGAGTGGAAATTTTTCTAGTTTGCTCTTTGATGAATATCCCTTAAAATTCAGCTTTAATTTTCGTTGATATCAAGGATGTGGTCTTCTTAAAGTATATTTTTCTCTTACTTATTCTAAAATCATTATTACAGCATTTGGAATATCAGCCTTTATATATTAAGGTTTGTGCGATAGGGAAATTTAGGAATGCAAAGCGTCACGTTGAATTGTAACGCTCTGAACTCATCGAACCATGCCCTAATGGCTCTCTCAGTGTCTCTTCCTTTATTTGATACTGAATTTATATTTATTCTGTTCTCCATTCAGGACAGTTGCCCGAAGCATCCCACTCGCTTGCTCCTATTTGCTTAATTGTTTTCATCTGTATTCATTTCTACGTCCCTCCATAAACTTGCGTCAGTGAACCTGCTAGTTTGTTCAATTACTTCTCCAGTTGTTATTCGTTCCTAGGTTTTCTCACTTCCATTTTTAGGAGTTTCGTTTCTTTTTCTTCCTATTCTCTCTATTTTTTCCTCTCGCTCTCTCTCTCTTTTTTTCTTCTTCTTCTCTTCTTCGTCGTCTTCTTCTTCTTCTTCTTCTTCTTCTTCTTCTTCTTCTTCTTCTTCTTCTTCTTCTTCTTCTTCTTCTTCTTCTTCTTCTTCTTCTTCTTCTTCTTCTTCTTCTTCTTCTTCTTCTTCTTCTTCTTCTTCCTCCTCTTCTTGTTCTTGTTCTTGTTCTTGTTCTTCTTCTACTTCTTCTTTTTCTTCTTCTTCTTCTTCTTCTTCTTCTTCTTCTTCTTCTTCTTCTTCTTCTTCTTCTCCTCCTTCCTCTATTATTTTCTTGGTCTTTCATCTATTCATATCCTCCCATCCCTCGTAGATCCCCTTTACCCATCTTGTAATCCCCATCCGTCTATTATCGATCTTTCATCAATATTACTCATCATATCTTTATGTATTGTCTATGTTCACTTTTTTATTTATTTAAGGAGATGTTAATGAAATTATCTGTGTTATTTCATCAACTCCCTTAGTCTGTAATAAAAGGCATTTAGCCCTCCCTCATCAACTTCAGTTCATCCCTCGATATTTAGATCTAGTGCCACTTTCTTGAACTGTAACTCATGGGCAGCTCTTAGCTAAATATTCCGCTCTCTTCTATGATCTCCCTTTATTTGATTATTCTCTCTTTTTTACTTTTTTTTCCTCCCGCACGCATCAACACAGGAGTCTCTAGTTGGTTTTCCCAGTTTGCCGTTTCCTGAAACGCTCAAACGAGTCTATACATTCATATCGGATTTCTTTCAAGTCATCGTACGCTTAGATCTAACGTGAATGTGGGATTCCAGTTAAACCTGTTTTTAAGTTTAAAACAAAATCTTTCTTTTGTACCCTGGAATTCAAAGCCAAAAAGGAGCCTTATTTTGTTGTTCTAAGTTTCTAGAAGACAAACATATAAACAATCATCTAGATTGCTCCTTCGGACTTGTTCGGACTAATATTGGTAAAGTCGAAATTCTGGAAGAGCGACGGCAAGTTTATTAAGCATTGTGGTATTTTGACCAAAACTAAAAGTCATGTAAGTCGGTTGTCCTTGTGCTGTTAAACAGATATTTTATTGCTTCTGGTTCCTATGCATCTATGATTATTATTACCTGCAATCTTTTCAATTTTTTATTTATTTTTAACTGTTTCCTGCTCATTGATTTATTAATATTTTCTAAAGCTGATATTAACTTGCTTCCCGCGAGTTATACGTTATTATCTTTATCTTTATCAGGCAACAACATAACAGCAGCTTAACTTACATTTTTAGTGTTTTAAATTCTTTGTTTGCTTTTTCTACCTTCAAAACGTAATGAGCTTGAGAGTAATATGGCATCGTGAGATCAGCTTAGGCGTAATAAAGCTGATACTTGTTTTGTTCATTTGCATAACTCCTGGATAGAGTTGTTTAATGAAGCTGACTCACGCTGTGTAACTTCAGAGTGTTGTTGGTGTTATAATTCAAGATCAGGTGATAGAGTGTTTCTCCATATATTATTATTGGTAATATTGGTTGTTTCTTTTTTTCTTTCAGCTTATTATTATTTCTCTCTCCTTCTTTTCCTACCAATAGTGAGTGCCTTACATCAGAAGACAACCTGTTTTTCCTTTTTTTTTACATTTCTTTTTATTCTGTGACTTCTGTTTCTCATAGCAATGACCGTTATGAAATTATGATATAAATCTCATTTTCTTTCTTTAATGTTTACCGGTATTTTGTATGCCTTCAACTTTTGTACTAGAGCTCAACCTTTAACAATGGGGTAAATAATAATGAAAAATTTCTTTCAGTTCTATCACTATAGGTGTTGTAATAAAGACTTATTGTGGGAATTGATAGCTTCACCGCATTGGAGCATTAATGATAGCGTTTGAAGGTTAAGAATATTACGACCCGTTAAAGAGAATTTTTTATCTATACAATAATTATCCCCAAAAAGCACCATGGAAATGAACACTAGATTTTATTCAACCGACAGAAGGAGGTCAACTTGTCCAGACCCTCAAACGTCCCAGTATTCTCACCAGAAGGAATATCATCGCATTGTTCTTCTCAGATTTCAGCTTAGGATATTGAGAGCTATCATCGATCACCTCTCTCTTAAAACCAAATCATGAAAAGTGACGCGTACAGTACTAACTTGGAGAAGAAAGAGAAGTCATGTTGTTGTTTTTTTTTCTTGGAATGAAGTAATGGACCCCGCTTTTCAACCCACGACATTGATCTGCTATCAGCAGCAATGTGTTTAGACCGATGATCTCTGATATTTCCATCTTGGTTTAACCCTCATGTGCCCTTTTCGCCCTGATCCTCTCGGCGTTAGTTTACTCAGAATGAGATAAGATATTTGCTGTGCGGCTCTCAACTGGTTTCTTCTTTTTTTTTTCCATGTCTGCTTGTCAGAGTTTATCGCCTGATTTCTTTTCCTGTTCGACACCTCTGCCTTCGCTGGTCTAGACCGAGGTGCCAAAATAAATTTCGTCTGTCAAAATATGTCATAGTGTGAATTTCAAATCAATATGTTGGAATATTCTCATTTTGTATCCGTTACAGTTTTGCTTGCTTGGTTTATTTCTTGATTCGAATACCTTAACATCTGTTCACGGTTTTCTTTATTTTTTTCCCAACAGTTTCCTTTACGTCATCTCCCTCTCCCTACCCTTCCCCCCTCTCTCTCTCTCTCCTTTCTCTTTCTCTCCCTCTCTCTCTCTCTCTCTCTCTCTCTCTCTCTCTCTCTCTCTCTCTCTCTCTCTCTCTCTCTCTCTCTCTCTCTCTCTCTCTCTCTCTTTTCCTCTCTGTGTTTTAATATTTTTTTTCTTTGTCTCTCTTATATTTCTTTCTTACTCCGAACCATTGCTTTGTATTTGCCGCATGGGAAGTCCAGTCGAAGGTGAAAGTGTAATAAACTTGACAAGGGGATTTAGATTTTGAAAGGTGTCTCTAAAAGCTTTATTATTTCTCAAAAAGGAACGCTTACATGAAAGACTCACACACACACACACACACACACACACTGGTGACTGCTGATAGCCAGAAATGGAAAGGACTGTATAGCCAGCGCGTGAGCGTTTCTTCGTAGATTTCCCTGGAGCAATCAAGCGTCTTCTCAACATGCATGAGGTCTGTAGCTCAGCTTTGGCCAGTTCTGCGAGCGGCACGAGTGTTGACAAAAGAGCTGGGAGTATTTTAATCCCTCGACGAATTTGGTGTTAATGATTGATAGTCAATACATTTGATATGACTTTCTTACAGTCTCTTCTGATCTTTTGCAAGCAATACTGTTTTGATATTGATTTTTTTCACTCTCTTTTATTGCAGTGGCCGTCAGGTTTTTGTTTCTCATTTCCTGAAACAGGTTTATGGAGGAGGTTTTAAATACGATGATATGAGTTACCAATTTCTATTTCACATTCTGTTTTACGCATGCTGTGGTCCCAAGACTTTAGATCTTTCTCTGCCTGGCCCTAATATTCCATTGCATATTCTTTTCCGAGCAATACATTCCGCTTTATGTTACTAGGAGTTGAAAACTAGCATGACACAAGCAGCTACCCTGATTACAATCGTGTACCTATTTCACAGAAACTCGGTCTTGACAATTAATGTCGGCAATAATAACATGAACTGTGTTTAGAATCGAACTCATGATCATAAGTTCTGCATCCTCAGTGCAACATACTTACCACTCTGAAAAGCTGGCCCACAAGCTTCTCCTCCATTAGGACATTATTGTGGCATCATATCCTCATCAGGCGCATGTTTATCATTTCAATGATACTCCCATTTGTAGGATTTTTGCATCGTATGAGTTTTGCCATGCTTTAGCTCTTGAGTTATCTAAAGGGAGAACTACCCTACATATTGCCAATGGTGTGAGCTTTGAACCTAGTAAGATTTACTTTCTCAGTTTTCTTATCAGTATGAACTTACATGAAGATTTTTCAGCACTTTAAATGGCTGACCCACACTAATTTCATATTTTGAGAGATTAAATATAAAGAGTAGATTTCTACATGATTGATTTTCGACTTCCTACTGACTTGTGTGCAATCTATTCCTATAAGAAGCATGTTAAAACCTGCAATGTAATTTCTTTTTATCAAATATCAACGGGAATAATACAAAGAAATATAGTTAGAGATTTAAAAAATAAAGATGAAAAGGGTGTAGAGTGGTGGGAGAAAAAGTAAGAGCGAGAAGCAAACAGAGACACAGTGCTTTAATTTAGAAGATGGACTGGAGGGCATCGATTGGAAGTAAAGTATATGGAGCTGACGAAAGACGAGATAAGGGCAAAATGTGAGGAAAGGAGGAGAAAAAACGTCTCGAGGACATAGAAGGAAGAACTCGAAGAGGAGAAATAGGAAAATTAGGGAATTTTCCGGGAAATGGAAAATGGAAATTCTTGAGGGCAGCAATAAGGGAATGAATTAATGAGGAGATTAGAGATTTCTGTTTTTAAAAAATGGAGATTGGGTCTTAATTACACGAAAATCCCGTTTCTTTTTCTTTCTGGCTTTACAATTCTAACAGCTTCTGCGTCACAAATCAACCACAGCCCTTCGCTAAACTAGAATGGGCAAGTGCTACAGATAGCTCAACACTGAACTGACAATCTGAGGCCCCGCACTTGAACAATTTTTGAGACATCTGTTTTTGGTGTTGGATCCCATCTAATCAGCCCTATTCTTGGCTGGGGCGAAAGTCTTTTTTTTTCTGTATTATAACATTAA
Organism: Elysia crispata; assembly: GCA_033675545.1. Taxonomy (NCBI): domain Eukaryota; kingdom Metazoa; phylum Mollusca; class Gastropoda; family Plakobranchidae; genus Elysia; species Elysia crispata. The sequence continues at coordinate 305,383 of JAWDGP010002623.1, read as the reverse complement.
CAAGAAGACCTAAAAATTGAACGCTATCAGATTGGTTTTTGAAAAGTGATTTGAGGATCACGAGTATTGTAATGAGAAGAAAATACTTCTCCGAGGTGCAATTTTTAGTTTTATACAAACCGAAATGCGATTCTTTGGTAAATAGCTCCTACAAAAAAAAATTAAAATATTTAAAGTTTTCTTTATTATTTTGTACGCTGATTGAAACAGTATTGCTGTTGGAGAATTTAAATTTATCCGCATATTCACAGTTCGCATGACATCCAAACATTTTATTCGGCTGATTATTACGTTTATCTAGAATGTATTTTTTCTTCTTTTTTGCTTTGTGTAAGCCTACTGTTATTAAACTTCTTTTCACACCTTTACTGTGTATTTTTAACAGAAAGATACCAGACAACCATAGTCATAATATCATTATACAATCAGCAACGAGATGCATTAAGTAATCTTGTAGGAAACAGAACAGAAAGTTGCAGTTGTAATTTATCTTTTAATTATTGTTCCTGGTGATGACTGTTGTCTTAAGTTGAGCAGTATTTACTTTAATTATTTTCGATTATTTTGTACTTCTTGTATGATTATTTTTCATTTTTATTATAGTTATTTCTTTTTGTTTTCATTATTATTGTTACTTTATTTATTTCTTATTTATGAACTCATCGACCGTATAGAATCAAACCCTTGATGAAAGGACCCAATGGATATCGACACAGACGCTTTTCCCGACAGCCACTGGCGCCCCTTGTAGTTCTAAAAGAATTGATCGTATAGTCTTTTGTGATTATTCCCGATGACTTTTTGTTATGTATCTATTCTCGCCAAGATTATGTTCAAATTTATGAACTGTTTTTTTTAACGAGAAAAATTTTTTTACTTCATTTTTTTAATCTTTTAATTATAAAAAAAAACTCAAGTTGTGAACCACATTTTTGCTTCAATTACTACACCATTTTATCTACTTTTTAAAAAGTTAACATATGAAATAAACGACAATTCGTTTATATGCAATTGTTCCTATAGATGGCATTTTTTCTTTTTTTTTGTAATAATCTTGTCTTGAAAGTATTTCATCACAATCCCGTTTTCGTATTTTTCAATTTGATCCTTGAGAGACAGACATTTTATTTTAAGTATATTATTTTTCAAATACTTTATGACATTAAAAACATAAAACATACGTCTTACCATAATTATTTTGTCTCCGTGATCACTTTATTGAAATCTGCTCTCTTTGCGCCAGTGCCAAATGTACATAGACGTTTTAAGCGTGTTAACTTCGTGATGGTGCTTAAGATCATTGAAAAAGAATATGATGTGTTGCATAAGATTCTTCGAGTCAATCCAATGCAAGATCAAGTTTTGTGTAGCTTTTTAGTTTTCTGATGTTACCCATTATAACTTGTGCTTTAAAACCCTGGTTATCTTCCACATATGTCTAAGATATTACTTTGAAGCATTTTTGAGACAGAGATAAGAAAAGTTCCCTGCTATTTTCAATTAATGACCTTTTCAAATGAACTTATCAAGCTCTAGATAATTAGTAAACAAACATTGATGGGGAGAGGAGGAGAAGCGCAGCAGCAGTAGCAGCAGCAGTAGGAGTAGAAGTAGGAGTAGGCGTGTGGGCATCATAGAATCAGCTGAAACCGCATATCACTACCTTACTTGCTACAAGTGACGTGCTTAACTTCAAAGCAATATCGGCCGCCACCGGGATCCTCAGAGTCAGAACCTCTAACATCGGTCATACTACTACCTGGACAAATTTCATGGAGAGTAAGGTCAAGAAGTGTGAACCAAGAGCGATATATTACAGAAGGTCTCATCTGCGACAAGGTTGAGATTCTGTGACCATCAATCGTAGAGTGTCCGTTGATGACATTGCCAGCCCTGCCCACAAAGAGCAGCCTAAATTGTCAAAGGTTAAACACTACAATCTGGTGGATCTCTGGCATGGTACAAAACCAGTTATCCGCTAAACTGATCAACATTCCTCTGAAATTGGTCGTATTTTTGTTTATCTGTAACGTTATCTGTTAAAGAGTGAGTCTTGTATATTTTTAGCTTTCACTGTTTCCAGTTGATATTATCATTTTGTACGCACACCGTGGGTGAGGGAGGGGGAGGTTGTTATTTTTATTTTGCAACAATAGATATATTGAAGACCTTTATTTATTTATCTTTTTTTAGAAGAAGGAGGGATAAGGAAAGTGAAGAAAGTGAGAGATTAATATCAGAAAAAGCGTTAAAAAGGGAGATGTCCATGTTTTGTTTTATTTCCATCGAGTTCCAACATAGTCATGCCCCTGTGTTTAAAAATCATAAATAAGAGGAGAAAGAGAGAAAAAACAGCTGCTATATCATTATGCTTGATACCTCTGTTCTTTTATTCGTTTTGCAAGAGTTATTGTGGTGCTTTGTTACTATTTCAATTTAGCTTTCGTAAAAAATATCACTATACATGGTGTTCTTTCGCATTTTTGCGACTAGTCCGAAATCGCAAATCTCGCATGTCGACACATTGAGAAATATTAACTGCAGAATCTGCTTTTTTCGGGGACTTTCATATGATAAAAACTGCAGGTTAATAAGTTAACATGTGCAGTGATGTTCACATTAAAAACGTCTACATTAGCATTGTTAAAAAGAAAAAAAATACAAATTTTAAATGTCCATTACTCAAAACTATCATTTGCGATAATGTCATTTATTTGGACTTATTGCAGACACATTACTCTGCGTATTGGCATATCATTTATCTGATGACTTATGCTTGCTTTAAAAAGAAAGGAAGAAAGAAAGAGAGATAGCGATAAGGAGAGAGAGAGAGAGAGAGAGAGAGAGAGAGAGAGAGAGAGAGAGGCAGACAGACAGACAGACAGACACAGACAGAGAGTAGACAGGCAGACAGACACACAGATAGACAGTTACAGAGTTAATGGTTTTTCTTATTTTATCTAGCCAGTAGGTAGAAACTCATTGGGGAGCTAGATAACAGGGAGTCTTCAGAGAAGAACCCCCCCTTGTAGCAAGTGTTTCGGCCCTGAACTTCTGACACTCTAAGGGGGCCGGGCCACACCCAGGTCATGCTCCACTATCTTATTCTTGATTTTACCTAAAAGTTCTTTAAAAATGGTAAAATAAATGGATGTAGAATCGAAATTTTGTTTAAATATTTATATTCATGCCTATGACAATATGTAGATATTCATAGGTTTAAGTGTGCCTGATTTGTAAAAGTGTAGTTTTAGAATATAAGTCATGTGCTGCCATCCCATTGTCTCTCTCCCAATATTCTAAAAAAAATCTAGCTACTTTTAGACAAAAGAAAATTCTAAAGTTGTTAGTTTTTCTCGACATTCCCCTTTGTATAATCTGAAATTTTAAAATCATGAACATTTTTTGAAGCTTAACTTTTTCCTAATCTTTAGAGAGAAAAAAAACTTCTTTTCGTCATTATCAGTCTACGCATATGCACTATTTCGTGGATAATTTAAAGCAAGAATGTTAGAATGATGCAATTAAGATCTCTTTGAAACCTGTTTTAAGTTTCGTTTCATTTTCTTGGCCTTATGGCATAACGACCATTGCCCACCTGAACTCAATTAAAAGTAAGAAAACTTCTGTTCAAATTGAGAATTCGTTCTAGCATGCTAGTCATTGATTAGACCGGACTTAAAATGTTCTCTCTCTCTCTCTCTCTCTCTCTCTCTCTCTCTCTCTCTCTCTCTCTCTCTCTCTCTCTCTCTCTCTCTCTCTCTCTCTCTCTCTATCTATCTATCTATCTATCTATCTATCTATCTATCTATCTATCTATCTATCTCTATCTCTCTTTATTTCTTTGCATCTCTATCACTCTCTCTCTCCTTTTATTTCTTTTTTGTTTGAAATTTAAGTGCTCTGTTTTCTTTGAACGTATCTCCAAAGGCTATGCAAATTACATCTTGATGTTTTATTGTGTTGATCAATACAAGAATGGAAGCACTTTTTACTCGCTGCGCTTTTAGCCATTAGGAGTCTTCCTCAATTCTTTGACAACTTGGCTCTCGTCCCTAGGGGTTTCATGGTCTGAACTTGAGAAGTTTGGCGTGAGTTCATCTGAAACTGCCTGGAATTTAACACGACAGTTTCCCGATGACAAAGAGAGAGGGAGAGAGAGAGAGAGAGAGAGAGAGAGAGAGAGAGAGAGAGAGAGAGAGAGAGAGAGAGAGAGAGAGAGAGAGAGAGAGAGGTTGGATTTGGACAAATATTTTAAAGTTATGTGAATTTTGTTCGTAAGGCTGTTTTGCGTGATCGAAATTGCTTCTTTGCAGATTCAGACACATTGGATTGGAGTGTTCAGAAGGAACATACAAATCTTTTTCTTTTCTCATCTTCCCCTCCCCCTCCCCTTTTCCTTTTTTTTTCTCTCTCTCTCTCTCTCTCTCTCTCTCTCTCTCTCTCTCTCTCTCTCTCTCTCTCTCTCTCTCTCTCTCTCTCTCTAAATATCTATCACTATTTTTACCTATCAATATATCTTTCCGGCTATCTTTATTTCTTTCTCCTCTCTTTATCACTTCATTTCTTTCTCTCTTTATACTTATCTGCCTATCTTTATTCTGCCCTCTTTTTGTCTCTCTGCCTCTTTGTATGTCGAGCTTCGCGTGCGCTTTCCTCTACCTATTTCTCCCTCTCTCTTTAACTCCCTCTCCAACTCTCTGTCTTCAACTTTCTCTTCCCCTTCCTTCATGTGTCTCCATCTCTCTACCTATCGGTTTGTCTGTATATATATATATATATATATATATATATATATATATATGTTTCAGTCTCTCTCTATCTCTCTCTACCTTTCCTCTCCTCTTTTATCTTTGTCTCTACTTTTTTTTGTTTAATTTTCTTTCTCTTTCTCTGGGTCCCTTTCTCAATCTATGTCTGTCTCTCTCTGTCTGTCTGTCTGTCTGTCTCTCTCTCTCTCTCTCTCTCTCTCTCTCTCTCTCTCTCTCTCTCTGTCTGTCTGTCTGTCTGTCTGTCTCTCTCTCTCTCTCTCTCTCTCTCTCTCTCTCTCTCTCTCTCTCTCTCTCTCTCTCTCTCTCTCTCTCTCTCTCTCTCTCTCTCTCTCTCTCTCTCTCTCTCTCTCTCTCTGTTTTGCTCTCTTTGCTAGTTTGCTCCTCTGTAATTGTATACATGAATATTTTTAATGTTGTTGTTACATGTAGTGAATAAACCTGACATCGCGCTAATTCGAATATTCATATAAGTTCGATCAAAATTATCTTTCTGTCTTATCTTCAGTATGAGCTGAAACCATGAAATATACTATTCACTTCTTTCCTTTTATTGACAACCGAGCCTTAGCTTTCTTTCAAACAGGTGATGATCTTGGTGGAGCTATTTGAAATGTTGATTCTAACATTATTATTATTGTAACGCATTTTAATTCAATACGTTGGCATCTGATTAACTTACTTTCTATTCAACATGATGTTGATTTTTTGTTTTCTTATTTTTTTTTGTTCTGCTTGCTTTTTAATTTTTTTTTTGTTTTGTTTCGTTAATTTCCGCCTTTTTTTTATTAAAGTGAATCCCGCAGTATAAGAATTGGATTTGGATTTAACCAAAATGAATGTGACAGATTCATGTTTCAATATAGTTAGAATTCTGTGTGTGAACGCGTCTACTCACAAATATATTTTTTACCCCCTAACTGGTCATCAGTTGTACAACTTTAGAGATTCGCTGATTAAAAAGCACCAAAAATTACCGTCACCCTCAGGCTTAGAGATATGAACCAGACTATTCTTGAAAAATTACATTAAGCCGGCGTAGGCCTAATTTACCAGAAAGTCGTGGCTCGGCCACACAAAGTAAATTAAGTCAGCTCTGCGCGAGAGAAAGGCGCGGCTTATACTGAGCTATTTCTTTTTTTATTTTTTTTCAGTTTCCCTCACAAGAGGAAAATCCAATTTTATGGAATGTAAGAGCGGATAGAAGTGCTTGGGCAATAGGGCTTTAACGGTTTCGAGTTGGATAAGTAATGAAAGATTGTGTGTGTGCGTGTGTGTCTATGATTGTGTAAGAATGAAAGTGTTAGCTTATTCAGAATTTTTACTCATGCGAGATATGCTCTTTTGTGACAGTCACTTACTTCTTTTTGAATTAGCTTTTCTTTCAGTGCAGGGGTGTCAGGTTGTGAATAAGAAACTATATAATTACTGTTGTTCTGCCTTGATTGCTAGAGATAAAAAAAATAACTCTAGGAAATCTCACTATCTCAATATCTTTTTAAACATCTCCTTTGAATTAACTATTTTAAATAAGCAGAGAAAGAAGATTAAAGGATTTTGTATCTATCTTGAATCGTTTACTAGATGGAGTTTCAGCGGTATAAAACATTTCCACATGTCTTGTTCCCCTAGGCTGATGAACATTTGATGGTAAAGTATCGGTCTGTTCGGATATCCAGATATCACATTTCACCTTTTCCTCTGATTTACGGAATAAATTCACAGTAAGTCCTCGTTATATAGCGTCGTCATTTCTCTATATATCATTGGCTTCTCCGACGGGCTGGTAAATTAATAAAGTTGCCAGCAATACCTAGCATTTGTCATATTTCAACGTCTTTCTCTTCTTTCTCACTCTCAATCTCTCTCTCTCTCTCTCTCTCTCTCTCTCTCTCTCTCTCTCTCTCTCTCTCTCTCTCTCTCTCTCTCTCTCTCTCTCTCTCTCTCTCTCTCTCTCTCTCTCTCTCTCTCTCTCTCTTCCCTCTTTTTCTCCTCTAGCTTATCTCTCCCTCTTTCCGTCTCATACTCTTTGTCTTTAGCTTACTTACTTTTTATGTATAATTATTAATATTTTAGAACAGTGCGCACTTATACTTAAGTTATCCAGTTTTAAGTAAATCAACACACAATGATGTTTCATGCTATGATTTACTTCGCCAACACCACTGTCCCAAACGAATGACGTAATTATAATTCTTTTAAGTTTTTCAATTATCATCGCTATAAAACTGCTATATTTTCCTAAACTTGTTCCTTGTTCCATATTATCAATTTCACAAAACAGAGATAAGATCATTTAGAACAGGGAAATGCTTTATATAAATCTGTTTGTTTGTTTTCGTTTGTTTTTTGTCTTTAAAGAATAATAATGTAAATCTAATATATTTATTGGTGTCTTCAAGTTATTTACACTCAAACACGTATGATCAAGGGAATGGCAAAGACCATTTGATTTCTATAGAGTATTGTGGAGTTCTATTCTGCATTGATATTACTACTATACTGCTCCTTAAGGTTGTTCACAATTAGATCTAAAGCTTACCAAAATGTTGTCTCTTCAACTATCTCTCTATTGCACTCTCTCCTTCTCTTTCTCTGTCCCTCTCACTCTCTTTGTCTTTCTCTCTTTCTCTAATTCTTTCTCTTCCTTTCTTTCTTTTTCACCCTGTTTCTGCTCTTCCTTGTGCCTACCAGTTTTCTATTATTCTTTTTCAATACTCACCACCCTCCTCCCCATTCTTAGCCTTTCTCTCTCTCTCCCTCTCTCTTTCTCTCCCTCGCTTTCTCTCTCTCTTTCTCTCCCACTCTGTCTTGTGATTTATCATTTAACATTTATTATCCAGTGAATCTTGTTTCCAAATTATTTTCTGAGTTATTTAAGATTCGTATATCTTGACGTGAGTGATTGAAACAAACTCCATGTAACGTTTCATGTTCCGTCGTCCACTGATCAGGGAGATGCTGGCAAATCTGCCAATTCTATTTGATTTAAATTTAAAAAGCTACCAATACGTAAAGTTGTTGTTGCAGACACTGTTCCTCGGTATATTTACAAAAAATATGTGAAAAGTTTTCTCAAATATAAACTTATTTTGCCCAGACAAGACTATACCGATCATTTAGTAAAAGATTGAAATAATATTCCAGAAACGATTTTAGACCTGTACTCCCGACGTCTTAGCTTTCAAATGTTTAGAGGTAATCTCACAAGACATGTGTTTCGGGATTATGAAATCCAACAACACCCATTGAAGTTTGCTGCCGATGGACATAACAGAAGTGTAGAAGATGCCCTTTTCATCTTTGTTAATTATAAAGAAACTTCCAGATGTATAATTATAAGACACGAAAAATTACTCTTGATAAATTTTTCATCGGTTTTTAAACGCGATCCGCTCCTATCTCTCATGTAAAAACCAAATCTCATTAGAGATCAGTTTTATGGATTGTAAATTTTCTCGTATCTTTCGAAAATTTGCGGAGACAGTTGAAAGATAGTTTTTGATGAGGAAACCCGATTTCGTCACACTTTCCAAAGCGCCTATGCCAGGCACTAGGATTTCTTGCGCATGGGTATTTTGCATAACATTGCGTTCTCTTCAATTTACCGTTAGATGATCGGCATCAAGGTTAAGTGTTCGAGAAATTTTCGACGTGCTGTCTAAGTTCACCAGTCAGCGCATTACTACACTATCCATCGGTCCCTATTAGCTTTCCATTTAAAAGCTCGTCTTAAACATACAAGTATATATACATTGTCTCAGATAATAGTTTTATATATTGATGAAATTATATCTTATGATAGAGGAATTCATAAGCTTAATGGTTCGTTGTACGTAGCAATATTTTAGAATAATCTAATTTCATCATTTTTTCAATGAATAATTATCACACACGAAACTAAATCAGAGGAGGCGCTACTAGCTACAATAGCCATTATGAATAAAGTTGAAGAAAGGACTTGTTCCGTTTGCCACTACACACTCGGACGACCCCAACTTCACCAAGGGTAAATCAAGAGGATCTTTTTTATGCCTTGGAAACTTCTTGTCATTGAAGTTTATCCCCCACCCTAGAGTAGGTGACTATCGACTGTTTTCCACATTCGTTCATTACTTAAACAGCTAAAATGATGGTCAGAGCTCTATCAGCTTCAGATTGTTTAGGTTTGTTTTCTAGGAAAGTTTTATTGACAATAAGTAAAAATGTCTTGTCCCCTGTGCTGGCCATTGGTGAAATCTTTCACTTTAAAAATATGAGCTCAACACTAGGAGCTCTCGATAAAATCTCTGTTACGCATTTGATTCGATTGTCATACCGAGACACAGAAGGAAGGGCAGGGGTGAATCTTGCAGCAGCGGTACCGATTTGTATAACTTAAAGAGAACTATATTTACCTACATGGTTCATCATTTGCCACCAATGTAACACGCTGTTTTTAAAAGACGGAAACATTTTACTAAACTTTAACTGTCCCCACTTTCTTTTGTAGAATATATTAATATTCCAAATGTACCACTTTAATGAGAAGCAAATATGGCTGAATTTTTATAATAATGTCGCAGGAAATGATGTCTATAAATTCTTAAACTTTTGTCAAATCTCTGAATTTTCGTTAGAGACAGAGAGATCCAAGGAACATCAAACAATTTAGTAAAGCTAAGTTCTTGGCAGTTTTTTGTTTTGGGTTATTTTATTATTAGACCAACATTGGATGGGTTTGTGGCTATAGTTAAAAATTAAAATATCGAAAAATCAGTTTTAATTTTCATTGTCAAAGTCCTCTCCATTTCTTTTCAAAGATTCTCGAAGAATCTCGGACATTGCAGACAGTTTCTAAGCAGCATTAATATCGCTCTGTTGAATATTGGTGGGTGACAGCTGCAAAGCCATGGGTTTGTGTCTTGATTTTATTGTGCATGTTTTGTTTTTTTTTTGTTTTTTTTTTTTTGTTTTTGTTTTTTGAGGGGGAAGGTGGTTATTATTGTTGTTGTTGTTGTTGTTGTTGATTTTTTCCTCGATTTATTGTTCGATCTAGCTTGTCTACAGCAAGTAAATGTCAGACATTATTATCTGATTATCGAACTATCTAGAGGCAAAATTCGGCAAGAAAGGCTCCATGCGACACGGGGAACACTAGGAATAGAGTTACTTCCCGATTTTACGTTGTGTAATTGTGTTATATCAATTATTATTTCCGACGACAAACAATATTTCATCTATCTTCTCTTTTTGAGAGTCCTGTCGTTTTTTTTTTATTTTATTTTTTTTTTTGTTTTTTTTTTTTGTTTTTTTTTGGGGGGGGTTATGTATTGGCAAGTTAGGGTTGGGTCCTCTAATTTGTCGTATAGAGTTTAATGGAGAACGGGACATCTCTTGGTTAGGTATATGTGAGGATTTCGGAAAATCTTCCAGAGCAGTTCAGGACATTCTGGGTGTCTTCTGCTGCCTGTCCAAATGTGCAGTTTGGGGAATTGCCTTCTTTCAAATTACAATACGTGTTAATTAAACGATTGTGCAATGTACGTAGACTGAAAATTATGGCCAGGTCCTCTTTGTTTATCACGTGGTAACCGTCTTGTTTTGTCATTGGCTGGGTGTGTTTTGCTCAATC
>JAWDGP010002623.1:260000-290000 GCA_033675545.1 Elysia crispata | reverse complement strand
CTCAATTAATTTTTTGCACAATCTAGAATCGAACCCTGACTTTTATATCTTCACTTCTAATGTACCCCTTATTATTTTTTTTAATTATAATTTTTAGCAATATTTTTAGCAAATTTGTTCTCGATAATTTCATGTGCCTTTTTTTTTCAAAGATGTTGTTCAGAAGTACAGAAGTTCAAATCTATTTATGAGACACCTCCTCTTTGTTCACAGGTCCATAGATGCATTAATCAATCCCAAAATTAGAAATGCACATGTCCCCAGTTGGAATTATGTACTTTTTAGGACTCAAGTAAGTGACATTGTTCTAGTTTAAAAAAATTTCAAGGACTTGTGAACAACAATTGTTTTTATTGTCTAGATTTTTTATAAAAGAAAATATATGGGGGGTTTTTTATTTGTTCGTTTTTTTATTTATTTATTTTTTTTTTTTTTTTGTGGATTTTTTTTTTTGCTTCTGTTTTGTTTTGGGGTTTTTTGGGGGGAGAGGGGGGAAATCCTTCGATTAAAAGGTAAAACATTATTTTCTATACATACTTTCATAAAGGGGCATTAAAAAAAACAGAATTGTGTGATATTTTGAGAAGCAATTCATATTTTTATTCTAATGATTTTGGCATCAACTGACACAAAAAGTTTTTATTACATAATCATTATTATGTGATTTGATTTTATTTCCTCCATTCCTAAACTTTGTATGAAACAGTTAAGTATATTGATAAGTGTAACATAAATATTTTAAAAGGGTTTTGAAAATTAGTCTCAACTTCCACAGATATTTCTCGTGTACTTTATTGCTGGCCTGAAAAAGTTGGACCTAGACTGGGTGATGGGCTATTCCATGATGGATCTGTCTGAACATTGGGTCTTTGCACCCTTTCAGTAAGAGTCAAGATTTATAACATTATTTTAATGGATACTGATTGCATGAATATATGTAGACATACCCTACATTCTGAAGCTAATGTGGTAAAAGATTTTCTGAAATTAAATGCAAGGATTAATGGTACTGCTATGTCAAACATTTTATGCTTTTCACATTTTATTGTACAGCTCTTTATACGTCCTCATTTTACAAATTAACTAAGCATAAACAACACTTTACATGAGTATTGTGAATAGTAGAAGACTGACATTAAGGATTGACTTTATGGTTTTAAGCGACCTACTGGTACCCAGTAGAACGTCTTTGTGAATTTTAAATCGTATGCAACTTCGATAGTTTTAGGATGAATTTGAATCATCCAGAGGCACTTTATGCTACCATTTGCCTCTGCGGGAATACAGCAAACTTAGCAAATTCTATACATTTCCAATCTATTTAAAGAGCCTTTCAAACCCTGATTGGCCCTTGTGACCCATAAAGGCAAACAAACATACCCGTCCCAGACTTTAAATCTTATTACTTAGGGATCATACAATTTAGGGCAAGTAGTGGATTGTTGGGTAACATTATTTTTATGAGCATTGACTTCTTATGAATTAGTGCTCATAACCAACAATGAATAAGTTAAATAGCGTCTTTTGAGGCATGTGTTATGGCCGTTAGCGGCGGTCAATGAAAAAAAAAGTTTCTTGACAAAACTTGCAGATTGCCACTTTTTTTTTGAGTCTATCTATGCACCGAAGAAGGGAGTTTGTCAGCTTGCTTTGCAAGGTTCTTCTAACTTAATTCACTGGATGGGGCTATTAATTGGATTGTTTGATGATTATTAAATGTAATGAATATGTTTTTGTTGTTTTAAACACAAAAGGCATCTTAAGGGTTCTTGTGAGAGGACTGCGATTCTAGAAATAAAAATTACAAAAAAAACTTGTCTCGCACGGCCGGCTTTATTGTTTTGAGTTATGGAGCATTGGTACAGTAGGTAGATTATCAAGAGAAAAGAGGGCATGATGGTTTGACAAGTTGAGATAAGACGTCGACTAATCTTTTGTAAACTTTGTGTTGCAAAGGATTCACCAGATTTTTTTAAAGTACTTTTTCTGTTAGCATTGTCTGATATTTCATTATCATCAATTACTTCCGATGTAAGAATTGATGCTCGAAACATAATATTATGACAAGATATTGTATCAAAAGTTGAGTAGTATTATATAAGAGTGTGCGTCTTAAGAGGTCGATCTGACAGAAGGAATTGCTAAAGACCCTGACAAAATTATCTCACAAAAAGACTAGAGTGAAATTCAAGTGATATGTCGCATTCAAAAGACAGAATGGTAGCGTGGTCGTCAAAAAGTGTCCTCATTTTTATGAAAAATATTGTGGCTTATGCCTTAATGATAATGCAATAGACAGATCAATCTGGTCATGGCTAACAATAAAAGAAATTTGTTTAATATGTCTTACATGTGGCTTTCCCCAGGTTGTTTCTTACCAAATCCCAGATTGACCTTTTTGTGGTTCATATAGGTGGCTTAATTATTGATCTCTTTGTGGGATTCTTTCTTCTATCTGAGAAGTCAAGGCCTCTTGGACTGCTCATTTCATCAAGCTTTCATGTTATGAATTCGCAAATGTTCCAAATTGGTGAGTCAAAGAGTTGGTCTTCTTATCTTTTTCTTATAATCACCAAACAATAAGTGTGAGTTTCTCCTATGGGCTATTATTTTTTAACCATCGTTTCATCATGAGATTTGCATTTTCTCGCTTCATTTTTTTCCAATTTTCTATATTTTTAGACTTTTCATTCATTTTTTTTTTGATGTTTCTATTTATTCGTTTGTTTGTTTTGATGTTTTTTGGTTGTTTTATTTGGGTGGGGGGTTTTTTGTTGTTGTTTTTGGTCTGTGTCCATGAAACATCTTTTCCCCCATTATTAATTTCACTCTTTTGGTAAAGGAATTATTATTTTTTTTTTATGAAAGTTATGTGAAAATGATGTTATTAGAACATACAAAAGTACTGAGTGTCTGTATAGTTTATGTATTAGATTCATTTGGCTTTGCTATATTGTCAAACTTTGGAAATTGTTAAGGAGTATGTGAGAACAAGATTGGAGACAAAAGGAAATAGAAAACGACTTATTGACAGTTACATACTTCGTTTTGTTTTCTTTTTGGCATTTTACATGCTTCATATTTTGACAACTTTCTTTTCAGGCATGTTTCCCTATGGTATGTTATGTATGCAGCTGATTTTCTGTACACAAAATTTGCCAAGGAGAGTTTTTGCACGGATTCCCGCCTCACTAAGTTTGTTTACACCAGATAGCAGTGAAGAGGATTGTCAGCCCAGTTATCATTGTGTCTACACCAAGGAAGATGTCAAATCTCTTGTAAGGAAGAGGGATAATTCTGGATTTTTAAGTCAAATGAGAGGACATCACAGCTAAACGCTGGAAATTGGAAAACATGAAAATAATTGTGCTTTTAAAAGTTATATTAAAAGAAAGCATGACAATTTAAAAGTTAAAAGTAGAGATTGTAATGAGCATCTGGCATGATTGCATTGTTTATTGTAAAAGACCAAAAAAAAAAGCACATGTTTTTTCCCTAATGAGTGCTTGGAATAATTGTTGAAGTCTAAGGTTGGCTGGAATACTACAGCCCTTTAATTACCGTGGGGCTATAGAAGCATTCTGTATTCAATGATTTATTAGAAAAAGTATAACATCAGCTTATCTTAGATTTTAATTTTTGTCCTTTGCTTCCCGTTATTTCTGCATTGATCAAGACTGATTATAGATTTGTGAACAAGTTAAGTGTTAGAGCATCCATTTCTCTGTAGCTGTAAAGCGCTTTTAATAAATTATTGTGGAATCTAGTATGTTATTTGACCCTTTTGCTGCTTAACCCATCACCAACTGAAATACCGCTTATATATTGGTTACCTACAGAAGTTGCCTGTTCCTCTTTTTTATTCAGACCTCTGGTTGCTCATATTCATCTAAAGAGCAGATACCTCCCACACAGCCTAACAAGAGGCACAGGCTGGTGGCAGCATTCGCCATTGCTTTTATTGCTTGGCAGTGCTTCCTGCCTTATTCACATGGGATTACAAAGGTTAGACAATGTTATGGCCCAGCTTTCTTAAGAGAGAATAATTTTTTAAACTTTAAAGTATCTCTTACTTATACCACTAAAAAATTTTTCTGGCCTGTCATGCTTCCAGGTAAATCTTTTGGTCAGGTTACAAGTCTTGGTTTCAAGGCTCAGGTAAATAAAATGGAATGCCCAGTTAAGCTGCTTTAGAAACATTTCAGAAATCATATGGAACTTGAATAACTTCATTAAATGTTTGTCCAGAAACTATTTCATCGTGATTTATTTATATTTTAAATCTGAATCAGCTATATCATGGGCTCCGAAGAGAGGACACTAATATTACCCTTTGATTTAGATACTTGAATTCAATTATGTAACTTTAATCTTACAACCTCTCTAGACTTGAGCTCATGTTTCCTTTGTAATGAGTGCAGTTTAAATTAAAGCTGGAGATAGGTTCACAGCTAGTTTTAAATTTATTGCCATTAACAAAACTTTTGTGAGGCTCAGTGGCAGCAAGATGTTAGTTTAGAGGTAGACAATGGGCTCTAGGATAAGAAGGTACTGTGATCGGAACCTGGCCCTGCCAGGTGTAATGCTTAATATTTTCAGAAGGTATTTAACAAATATCTCCCTTTAGTTCCATTCAAATCAAGTGGGCAGTGAAAGATATTTTAGTGTGCTACAGTGTTAAATCACATTTTTTTTTCACGTCCGCCATTTGTAAGTTCAGATAGGCATCACAGTTGGTTATGACATAGCAGGAATTCAGTATATTATTTTATTGCTTTAAGCATGAAAATTACAACTTTTTTTTTAACTATTAAATGAATTCACTTCTTAGAAACATGTTAATTGACTCTTTATCCCAAAAGCTTTTTAAAATCATTATCCTATCAGGGCTACAACAACTGGACAAATGGCATCTATGGTTACTCTTGGGACATGATGGTGCACAACTGGAATGTTCAACATGTTCGCCTAACGTACAAAGACAAAGACACTAATAAGTCAGGCTACTTACACCCTAATGTATGTCTACTCCTTACTATCTGCATAGATATGACAATCTACCAACGTTTTTCTGGAGTCTCATCTGAAATCATTTGAATAATGTGTTGTAGAATGTTTTTGTGCACAATGCACAATGACTTAGATTCTGTATAAAAAAACTCTTGACTGAATTGTAATTTTTTAGGCAAGCTTCCATTCTGGACTTGATAGCAAAAAGGAAAATTCTTCAATGTATCAATTTATTGTAGTATTTATTTAATTAGTTTTTGGTATTTAAGCATAACTTTAGACTATGAGTTTTTGAAGAATTTAAAGCATCATTGAAAGTACTTGGTGGAAAAATAAACATCCCTTTCTTTTGAGTAGCTGTAGAAAACGGCTAAGAGACCAAATTAATTCAGGCACTGTCTACTTGCTAGTGATACTTGCACAAAAATAATATTTCATTTAAAGTTTATGAAAGTGATAGCCTTGCAGTAGGGGGCTTCAAACTTTAGATTTGCAAGTTCAAAATTCAAACTCTGAAAACATACTTTGCGTTTTTCTTGTAATTGGTACTGCATACTACATTTCTAAATCTATTCACATGTCAACGGTTGCAAGTTTAAGCTTAGCATTTCATAATTAAACAGTGTTTTTATTTTTGCCTTTTTGCCCAAAATAATTTTAGTTATAATTTTATAAATGTCTAAAAATGATGTACTTTTATTGATATGGCATGTTTGGTTAAAATCATTTTTTGTTGTTTTTTTTTTTGATGACTTTCCTTTCCCTTTTTTTATTCAACAAAATAAAAGTTTTTATTCATGATTGAATCTTTCTTTAACGACTGCATATTTTAGATATGGTCAGGTGGCAGTCGACGCTGGTCAGGCCATGTTGACATGATCAAGCAGTACGCTCATTGCATTGAACATAATCTCAAAGCGTATAATATCAACAATGTAGAACTCTATTTTGATATTTGGCGTTCCTTGAATCAGCGTTTTCAGCAAAGGTATGTTTTCAGAAGTAGACATTCAGCCACATTTGATTTTATTCAAAGTAACATTAATCTACAAAAGTAAATAAAACCCCTTATTCAATAAAGCTTCCTTTAAGCGATTTATTCCTTTATTCTACATAGAAAACTTCTATTTATACCAAGGGCTAATGGAATTAATTCAGTTGGACTTAAATAAAATGCCAGACCTTAACCTTATTGCACACCAGTGATTTACAACTGTTTGAATAGATGTGTTTTAGATAGTTGTAATGGTATAAAAGCTTTTCTTCTTTTTACCAATTTAATTCTCTTTGAAGGGGCTTAAGTGATGCACCACTTCATAACATTTAAGCTTACATAGTGGATATTTCTTGTAGAAGCAAGTTGAATTATGAGAATAGCATTTTTATGTTGCACATAACTTTGTCTTCATATTGTTAAACAGCAATGTCAAATGTTAATAATACAGGTTAAATATATCATATATAATTAAAACAGAGGAACTTGTAATCAAAATTGAAGACAATAAAATGCGAGAAGTAAAAAGCATCAGAAAAGGTATCAAATCATAATCCTTTTATCAACATATGGCAAGACGGGTCGTAAAGGTTTTGAAAAGGAAGACGTCTGTTTTTTTTAGCTTTGGGTCATAGTGGACAGTATTAATGTATTCCACCTTAGCGATCGATAACAACTAATTATGTCCTTGAGAGTAAAGATTTTCCAACAATGTAAGTCTTTAATTAGAGTTTGATGAGCAGCCACATATGGTTAAAAATTTTTGAACTGATAAAATTCTCTAAGAGGAGCTGCCAGACAAGACAGCGTTTCCAAAAGAAAAATTCTTTCCTTGGATTGACATCTCAAACTTTAAAAAAAAACAAAAAAGAAACCATCAAATTTAACTTAGGAACCTTTCTATATAGATTGCCATGCTTAAAACTCAGTGCACATTATTGGCAATCTTGAACATCCTTTTATCTCTCTCCTTTTCTATCTCTCAGTATCTCTCTCTCTCTCTCTCTCTCTCTCTCTCTCTCTCTCTCTCTCTCTCTCTCTCTCTCTCTCTCTCTCTCTCTCTCTCTCTCTCTCTCTCTTTCTTTCTTTCTGATAATCATTTTTTCTTGGTTTTTTCTCATCTATATAATTTTTTGATTCAGAGCTCTCTGTGCATGTACGTATTTCAATTTTTGCTCTTCAGTGGTATTATCGGTTTGTACTGAACCCATTTTCCATCCTTTCACAACCATACCTCTGATTATTTTCTTTCCTTCTTTACTTTATTGCCTTATAGATTAGTAGACCCAGCAGTGAATGTTTTACAAGCAGAATGGAGCCCTTTCAAACAGGCAACTTGGATAATGCCTCTAATAGTAAATAAGACCTACTGGAGAGAGCGAATGGCAGAGTTAGAATATTGGATGAATGCAGATCGAGCAGTTCACAATTATTCAAGTATTGTATTTGTGGCAGACTTTCCTGGTAAGTTGAATTAGGGTTTTTGTTTTTCTTTTTTTCTAAAGCTCTTGTTGATAGCAATTATGCAAAAGTCATATCAGAAACGGTAAAATAAGTTGTATCGAGCATTTTCTGATTCAGAAAATGATCAGAAAAACTTTCTATCTAAACAAAAACAAACCAAAGTTTGATAAGTTGACCATTTATTGATGTAAGTTAATGAAATTTGGGATTCATGGATTTCAAGGAGTAATTAGATCTTTTTGCAAGGTGTCTTTCCAAATGTAACTTCTGTGTCTTTAAAGCATTTTAAGTCTAATAAAAACAATCTGTTTGGAAAAATAAATCATATTGATAGAAATGAAGACACGTTATATTTCATAAGTTTGTACATTTTAAAAAACAAACTTAATTTTGAAAGGTGATTTTATTTTTAAATCTTTAAGTACTTGATTTGATTTAAGCATTTATCTCCTCATCTTTAATGTAAGTGTATTGGAACACTCTTCTAGTTTTGTCATGAAACCAAGCAGTTATAATGTACCCAAGTTAAGCACATTACATATCTAAATGTATAATTATGTATTGAATGAAAATTTTCTCTTACAAACTCAAAAAGAGTAGTTACCAAATATGAGCATAAGATTTGATGGTCCACCCAATTTCCATATTTATTTCAGATCTTAATATAGAGGATGGAAATGCTCTGTTTTTTTGTAAACAACAATGACTTCTCAGTACGATGGAAGATTTAGAAGTTATTTTTTTCATTTTTCCGAAACTTCAATAACTAGTAGGCTTAATTTCATATTACTCACCATTTTCCATAGCATTTTACCCTATACATAGAGTCAAACTCACATTCCTTTAAATTACTAATTAATGTGCAAAATCAGATGCTTATTAGGCACATTTTCTGAGATTCTTAAGTATGCAGCCGTGATCCATACCTGAGGAAAATCCCTACACAACCTTGTATTGATATAATACTTTACCCTGTGATGTATCCTTATAACATGCAAAAGTTTTTGTTTTTTGGCTTTCCCTATCATTCCCTCTTTTGAATTTACATTATACTTCCAACTAATTCCATATGGCAATTTCCTCTTTCTGTGCTGATGAATCTCGTGTTGGGCTATATCCACTACCCGTGCCTCATTTATTCCCAGCAACTACTTCTACTGGTGTTATGACTTGCATTGAATAGAGAATTTCCTATATCTAGAATATTCTCCTTTAATATATCAACTTTAACGACATTCATTGCAACTCTTTAAGAAAACTGCTCTTGAAATGAATAAAATGGGGATGAAAAATTGAATTAAAATGATATTGAAGCACCCAGTTTAGCTAATCTGTAAAACAGTGTTTCTCTGATATTTTAACAAAGAAAAATCATTAGCAATCACTGAATCAAATCAACTCAATTTGGCATAATTTAAGGAAAAAGACTAATGCCATCCTATTGTCACTGTCCCTATTTTTTTTCATTTATGTCTTTTTGTATGGAGATGTTTCTCTTAAAGACAGCGAAAAGAGTTCTAATTATCTTTGTATTCATATTTTTATAAGAAAATTTTCAGAATTTTTTTACTATAAATCCTTTCTTCGTGTCTTACTTATATAAACAAAACTTGCTCATTGTGAGGGTTGAAGGAAAATTATAGTCCTATAAGAGAGTGGTTGAATATAAAATAATCTTGGAAAGTAATTTTAATGAAATTTAATTTTCCACAAGGGAATAAAAAAGCAACATCATTTATAAATTTTTAATGTCAAATGCTTAAATTCACACTTTGTTTTTTGGTTTGCTATTATGTTATCTTTAAACCAAGAGCAAAGCCTGTTAATCCTTATTTTTTCAGTTCAGTATAGTATTTGCTTAATTATATGGAGAACATGTTATAAATACCTGTTACAAAAATGGATGCACAATAATTCGTCTTTCAAATTGATGCAATTTTTGCTTTTTTTTTTTTTAATTTCTCACTTTATGTTCTTCTTTTTTCATGTGTTAGATACTTTATCATGCAAATAATTTTTTTGCAGGCATGAACCTAGAAAACTATGTCCACAAAGACTTTGGCAATACCAGTCTGCATGTTCTTGAGGGTGAAGTAATAGTCGAGAGAATGGATGTAGGAAAAAATTATTCCTTACAAGCTGGGCAAATTATACAGGTACAATATTCACTTGACTGGTTTTGAATTTTTGCTTAAAAAATATATTTATGTACAATGTCAAGATTTTCTAAACATTGTGTATATTTTCTTTTTTTTCTTGTCTACTTTTCATTGTGTTCTTTTTATTGTATTATTGTTGCATGGCATTTTGTCATTAATTAACTTTGCTAGTTTTCTGATGTTTATCTGTGTTTGTTGTTTCTATGTTGAAAATAGTAAGATTTAATATAAGTTTTTTTTTATCATCTTCATGATTGTTATGAACATAATCTATAGGAAAATTAAGAGAAGTGTATATGTGTATGAGAGGAATAAAAGAGGCAGACAGAAAAACAAAGGACCTGACATGCAATCCAGATAAAAACGCAGAGAAGGCAAAAAAAGTGATACCAGAAGGAGAGAAAATATCTGATTGAAATATACATCTACTGATTTGGAAATAGTCTTCTTCAAATTAATTCCTTACTCTATGAATCACAATTATATTGTCCTTTTATATATTTTTTCTAATGTTGTTTCCTCAAATAACAGATTCCAGCGGATACATTTCACAGTGTCTACACTGTTTCAAGCACCCCATCTTCTTATATGTACACATTTATAAACACAACAGATGTCAAGTTCATGGAGCAGTTTACCAAATTTCAGACTGATTTAGAGGCATCAAATTCAGGTTGGCAGATTAAATGTGGAGGGTTTGAGATAGAGTGGCATAGAGACGGAGATACTGAGAGAGAGAGAGAGAGAGAGAGAGAGAGAGAGAGAGAGAGAGAGAGAGAGAGAGAGAGAGAGAGAGAGAGAGAGAGAGAGAGAGAGAGGGGGGGGGTACAAATAGTTATTGCTCCAATTTTTAGCTGAACTATCTGAAGTTTATTGTTACTCAACTGCAAGAGTGCTCCAAGTCTAATTGATTGATCTAAGAACTTTTAAAATTTTGCTCTGAAGGGGCTTCCTTTTTTTAAATTAAACTTCGTAGGCGCACTAGATGGAACTTTTTCAGTCGATCAGGGATGATAAAGCCTACACCTTGTTGTTCTTGCATCAGGATTGATATTGCACTTTTTTGCTATTTTATGCAGGAGAATTTTTTAGACAAAATAGTGCATTGCTCTTTCTGAATAGAAACCAACATCAGATTAGTTTTAATTCAAAATTTTTTTGACAATGTTTCTTGTCACCATGATTGTATGCTTGAGATATTACACCTTTCTCCATTTTAAGACTGTGATAGAGACTTAGGGGATGTAAAACAATATAGAACTGCATGTATTTTTGGTTGAAGCTTAGGTCTTTCTAATCAATTCTGTTATTTCTCTCCAACCATTTTGCCTCAACTCTATTTTTAGTGAATGAGACGTTGAAAAAGTACAGCAAGGACCCTTACTTATCGCATTACAAAGACCTGTTGGATGAAACATCATTAATAAAAAGTGAATTGGAAATAAAAAATTCAATGATAAATATCTTCAAAAGTTTTCTGTGGAAGAAGTATGCTGCTTTTCGACGCAGGTGATCAAATATGTTTTTTTATCTCATTTTTAAAATAATGCATAATTTTTAGTGAAATTTAATTTTTAGTGGCCTTTTTTTCTTTTGCATTTTTTTCTTTTGTTTTGATTTCTATTGCCCAGTTAATTACTATTTTTGAAGCACTGTTGGAAATTACTTTTTTAGTCTTATAATGAAATGTCACTAAAGTATTTCTGCAGCTTTTTCATATGTTCCATTAGATTTAAAATGAAATACTTTGTTTTTATTTTGTTAATCCTAAGTTAAATCATGAAGAAGTCTCTCAAGGGTTGTTATCTGTCTGCAAAGATAATAGTGGAAGCAAAGTTATATGCTATATACTGGTATTAAGGAGAAAATTGAGTATATGCTCTTGTTCTAAAACATTAGAGTTCTGAAGAAAAGCCTGGGCCTCTGATATATTTTGGTGTCTGCCTCAGAAAAGTTAGCATTTGAAAGTAGAATATTATCTAAAATAAAACAGATGTAGGCCCGGCTTGATTTTCTTTAAGAAACTTAAGTGTGAGGGTGCTTGTTGTTTTTTTTTTTTCTTTTCTATTATTTTCCATTTATTAGAAAGTTAAACACCCATATTCATAAGTGTACAAGACTTTTCTGCTCCACTAAGAACTCCACTAATCTTTGATATTGGTTTTCCCTTTCAGCATTCGACTTGGATTTGGGGCTGTGTATTGCCTCATCACAAACAGTTCGTTTGGTGAATTTCTTAACTCGACATATATAGGGGAAAGTCACCAGAAAAAATAGATCCCTACATCTGCTTTTTAAAGGAACTAAACTGGGAATATATCTTCAACGTAAATGTGATCTGTAAATCAATTGCAACACAATCAATTTTTAGACAAGGTAAAGTCTAGAAGCTTTTGTCTTTCTGTGGCTCTTGCTCTGAATTTTCCTAAGTTTCATCTGGTAAATTATTGACCATAATTGATGTAGGTTGCTTTATTGGAGTACAGTTAGACAGGTTCTGGGACTAGCAATAACTTGTCAGTGTAATTTACCTCTTCTTCTAGTCCTAATCTTGATTCTTTTTAAATAGGGGCTTTGCAATCTCCACTGATATGTATTTTATATGAAAATTCAAATTATTCCCTCTATTTCTATTGTTATCATGATATTTTTACTGCAGGTCTTTCAACAACCTTACAGCCTATTTGCGACAATTGATCCAATTCTTAAACTTATTTGAGGTTGCTTTTTTTTTTAAATCACCTAGATAAAACAAAATCTTTACACATAATTTACTTTGGACAGCTCATTGAATAGACCTTCAAGAGGATAATTTTGTACAAAATGGAGACATTTAAAAACTTTGTAGTTATTTCTCAGTGGCATTGATTCTCATTGTAGCATTTCTTTTGTTCAGCCATATTCCTTTTGAGGGCTGCAAAATTCTAATTTACTTAATTTGAAATAGTAAAATATTAATTTTCTGTTCTCATTCATAATGAAATTATGCTGACTTAACGATCCTTTTCGTTTTTTAAATTGTATTTTTTCATCTATTTTCAGTAGTATATCAAAATCTGTTTCATCATAATATCCAATCATCTGAAAGTCCTAAAAGTGGTCCACATAACTATCACTGTTATTTTTTTCCTATTTTTGTTGTTGTTGTTGTTCATCGCCCCTGATATTTAAAAATATGTAATGTTCTCTTCATGTTGCCTTAAGTTGGAAATGGGAATGCTATGACACATACAAATTTACTTTGGGTTTTTTATTTTTATCTTAGTTGTATGAAATAGTATGTACTTTATGTAACCTCGGGTATAAAGTGTTCGGTTTTTTCTCTTTTTTTGAGAATCTGGATATTTTTTACCCCCTTTTTCATACAGATGAATGGAAAAGAAAGTATGTCTCTTTTGTTTGGACCTAGTGTTTTAAAAAAAATGCCTTGCTTACTATGACGATGAAACTTTTTTTGTCTGTGGCAATCTTTTTATTTTCATTTTTTTTTTGCATGGGTTTGTGCAATATTTGTTTTTCTTTGTAATTAATGAACTTTATTTGAACATTATCTTTCTATATCTTTCTATGGATTCGTGCAATGAGATATAATTCAAGTTTTGTGTGAATCCTAAAATTAAGCTGAAAAATAAAAACTTTGACCTAAAATTGATACACGTTTTTCTGATTGATTCTGAGTGTGAATTGCACTTCTTGTTGTATTACATTATTGTCTAATTTAGACATTAGATAATTTGATCAGGAGGTTCGAAGCTCAAATCTTTGTTTAGCCAGATACAATGTTCAAACCATGGGAAAGAATTTTCCCACTCATTTCCTCACCTCACTCACGTGTTACTGAATACTCGGCTGTGAGCAGTGTACGATCTTGTCAGTATGCAAGAATGGACTGATGTTTCGGCATGAGTCTAGAAACATAATATTGATTGACAAAGGTTTGTCAGGAAACCTTTGCAAAGCAATTTGTAAAGACCTCACTCATCATTAACGTTGTAACTTTTATGGTAATTTTACTTTTTTTTTATTTTTTTTTTTTGGGTTGAGCTTTTCTGTGTCTATGCATGTTTGTGAAGTTTGTGAAAACAAGTATCATAATAAATCTTTAAAAGCAAACTTTCAAAGAGTTTTGCCTGTTTTTTTTTTTTTTGTTTTTTTTTGTGTAATACTTTTTGCTTTTAAACTTTTTCAGACCTTTTGATTAAAGATTGATAATATTCATAAGTTAAAATTGAAGAAAAAAAGTTATTTTTCTTTTAGAGCAACTTCTGTTTTCTTTTATTTTGGCGCGATGGATGTTTCCATTCCACAGAAAATAACTGGTTTAGGCAAAAGATATTTTTTAAAAGTTGAATGAAAAGGAGGAAAAAAAATGTATCTGTATTGTACAGTGTCGAGCCCTAACAGTCTTGTAAGCAAAGAGAAACAAAACTTTGAAAGATAAATATAAAAAAAATATTGAAAACGTATACAAGCTCGAAAATTTATTGTTCAAATTACTACAACACTATAAGAGTACAAGTATACAATGAAATAAGAAACAGAAATCATTGCGCATCCGTAAAAAAGGTTGTAGGAAAGACATAATAAAAATTTTAAGAAACTTCTTAGAATCTGATTCTAGGCAACTCAAATGATCAAGCTGAGCTGAGCTACATATTTTTTCCTTAAAAAAATATCTCCGATATATTTTGAGCCTTTGTACAAGATAAATTCATATTAGAAAAATAAAGCTAGTTATTAGGATAATGCCCATTATGAGAAATAGTGACAGAATGAAAAGTCAAACATATATTACAAATAAAGAAACGATAATGTCTTTAAATCAATTCTATCTTCAGTTATAATTTAAACTCTGTAACAGATTATATTGTAGAAAGTATATTCCTATGTTTCAAGGGATTCAAGTCGGCGACATAATATTACCTGTGTACTATAGCTAAAGTCCATAAGATTTTCCAAATATACATTCTTACATTGATCTGTAAACTTCTTGTAAGAATTCTTTTTGTGTGTGTGTGTGTGCAAGAGACCAACTATGCTAATATTCTTTGGAAACTTAAAGAGGCCTGAAAAGGTTGGTTTAAACTTTTGAGCATTTATTAATATCTCCACCCAAAATTTTCTTTGAGAAACATCTTTAGCAAAAAGTAGGATGCGTTTATTGAAAGTCGTTTACAAACACCATTAAACCCTGCGAGGTTTTTAAATTATGTCACTATCCTTTATATGGATTGAAATTTTCTCCTTAGATTATTTGTGTTCAAGGGATTGAGAAGATGGGATGGAATGTGCTATTCTTTAAAAAAAAAAACAACTTTGGAAATGAACGAAAAATTCTACTTTGGTCGGTAGTTATTAAAAATGTCCAAGTTTGGAGAAGCTTTCTGGAGATGAGGAAAAACTAGACTCTTTGATATCCAATTGAAAAATGTTTTTATGCAAGGAATCGTTGAAAATTTTTCTGAGACGAGCAAACGAATTTTAAGAATTTATAGAAAAATTTCGCAGAAAGAGGTTCGAGGTCGTTAAAACTTCTTTTGCGCCCAGCTGTGGTAGTACTTAAATTTATGGACTTATAACCAGACAAGTTTAATGTTTCGAAAAACGGTTACGACTGTCTTGTTTTTCTCACCCCTCCCAATGGAAAATACATTGAAAATGTTACTAGGGTCATATTTTCTCTATTCTTTTTTTTTTTTTAATTCTTTGTTTGGTTTATATAGAGGCCCTATATATCGGGGGGGGGGGGGAGAGCAAAGTTGGCAGAAATGTGTTTTCTTTTTACGGTTCATGTCATAAAAGAGAAATGAAAGCAATATATGTTTTCAAAATCGCATGCAATGCTCAAATTTGTCTAAATTTCATCAATATAAAAAGATATTTACAATAATATGTAGCTTATAAATATCCATTACAATTTTTTATGGCCCTATTTACACTTGTTGACATAAGCAACCTAACAATATTCAATATATAACAATAGTTACCATTGTCTAGACATACTTTATTGCAAATCATTCAAAACTATTAACGTTTCGCACAATACAATGTATTCTGTTGTATTTTGTAGCTTGCCTTCAAATGGGAAAAAAATCCTCATAATGTGAATGTCCCCTCCACATTGATGACAGCTTTCCCTGAGATAAGGACGCGATCCCCTTTCACATCCACCCATAGATGGCCTCCTCTCAGCGAACACTGGCGCGCTGTCAAGAAATGATATGTTAAAACATAGACATTTTCAGATCTAAAGCATATCGTTGTGTTTCCAAACAAGCCCTTATTTTCATCTTTTTCTTAATAGAAAAGAAATCATTGATTCAATTCTAGGACTTTGGACTTCATCACTTCCGGGTGGCGATGTAGGAAAAATGCATTATCGCGACAGCGGGAGAAACAAACTTTTCGAATCTTTCACCTTGTCTCTTACCTGGAAATGTGGTAGGTATGTGAACAATATCATTTGATTGGCTTTTGAAAGATACGAGTTTAGAAACCCTTTTATCAAATCATATTGAAGTCGCATAAGATTCTGAATGTATCAAAGGTAATATCACTTTGATTCGACGAAGGCTCTGGCAGTTACCGTGTATTTTTTCAACGCACAGAAATAAAGTTTTTGTCATCTTTTTTTAAATAAGAAAAGTTTAAATGCAAATATAGATAAATAGATATGATAGATCAATGTTTATGAATATATATAGAGAGAGAGGCGAGGGAAGGAGTTCAGAATGAGTTTCTACAGGTAAAAAAGATATTTCCCTACGTAAAATAATGTATACTTGAAATAAAATTTAATAATACACCAGCCTAATAGTTTGAGGTTTAAACAGCAGTGTAAAAATCTACTACTGTAAGACATTCTATCCTGTAAGCGAAAAACGTTCACCACCATTGCTTTATTTGGATGTTGCCGTAGCAGAATTAGTAATACGTACTTTATTTCTGGATCACACGATCTATTTCCGCACTATATGGAGAAAAAAAAATTAGATTCTCGAAACTAGCTGCTGAAATTTTGCGTTAACTCTAATAACACTATTTTAGGGAACGTAAAACTAATTAAAGAACTGAATAACGTACGGTGGTCAATTAATTAGAGTATCTTTACAAATCGATTTGTTATCACCAATATAAGCATTATGAAGTGGCTTTTCTTTTCAGCGTTATGCAAAGTCATGCTCTGCAGCTCTAACTTGAACTTCTAACTCCCATTTTGTAACAAAGGATGAATATTAAAGGAGTAATCTAAACTCTCTAAAACCTTTAAAAAACACTCTTTGTTCAAAATTCAACGTGCAACTAGGAACAAAATAAAGAAAATGAAAATCCGACATACCATATACACTTTTCTTGCGTAGCTGCTTTGACCAATAACAAGCTGAAACCGCATGCCATGAACCTGCGATTAAAAATATAAGACTTTTCAGGTTTTGCTAACGGTCATAGATATAGGCAGATACACCCATAATTTGATAAAGTTCATTCTCTATTCTTTTAGAGTTGTCCTGCTAACATTGTGTAGATAAAACTGTTAGGCTTCATCAAATCCTTAACGCACTAAACGATTGAACTGCCTTGTCATAAATCCTTGAACAACGATACTGTCTTGTCACGGCCCTTGAGCGATGAATCTGTCTTCGCACAAGCCCTTGAACGATTGTAATGTTTTGTCACGAACCACTGAAAGTTGATATCTTATGGTCACAAAGTCTTGAACTATGATACTGTATTGTCACAAAACCTTGAGCGATGATACTGTCTTGTTGCGTATTTCTTGATCCCTTGAACGATGATACTGTCTTGTCACGAATCCTTTAACGATGAAACTGTTTTGTCACGAACCCTTGAACGATGATACTGTCTTGTTACGAAACTTTGACGATGATACTGTCTTGTCACGAACCCTTGAACGATGATACTGTGTGGTCACGAACCCTTGAACGATGATACTGTCTTGTCACGAACCCTTGAACGATGATACTGTCTTGTTACGAACCTTTGACGATGATACTGTCTTGTCACGAACCCTTGAACGATGATACTGTCTGGTCACGAACCTTTGTACGATGATACTTTCCTGTCTTGAACTATAAAAGATTATGCTGTCTTGTCTCGTACTTTTAAAGAATGGTACTGTCTTGTCTCAAATACGATCGTACTGTCTCGTTTCGAACTCTTAAAAGATTATAATTTCTTTTCTAAAACTCTTGAAAGGGGATACTAAGTAGCAATGCTTGTAGCAAAATCATGTAAATTGCTCTTTTAAAAGAAAATTATAGAGGTTATTTACTAGACAAAGTCTGCATTGTCTACAAGAAATCTATCAATAATGCCAGGACCTTTGCGTTTGTTTTCTTGTTTGTTTGTTTTGTTTTGTTTTTTCTTTTCAAAATGATGTCCTCAAAATTCAAAGTGCATCGCACATCATTCCTATTGACAATAGAGAACAGTTGCGAAAAACTCTTATGAAACTTATGAGACGTAATTGGAGTCTGACCGGTCACGGGATCTTCCGCAATTCCTCGCCAAGGTGTGAAGTATCTGGATACAAAATCGTATACTCGACCCTGGATATCGACACAGCCGTTGTCTTCGGAGCCTCTGAGAGTGAGACCAACTCCTATCACAGAGCCAGTGCTCTCAGATCCGGTCATTTGATCTATATGTGGTTTCAAGGCCTCGAAATCGATTCTGCGCATAAAGTAGTGTAGAATATAGGTAAATGAATGAGCATGCGATAAAGTGCAATGCAATCACGATATTGTGCAAGTAATTAAGCTGTATCGTGCACGTTTCTTCTAGAAAAAAAAGTTGGTATTTGTCTAACGTTATAATCATGTCATGTAGTTCTATAGCAAGATTATTCAACTCCTTTTGTAACCTTACATACTAATACATTCTCTCTCTCTCTCTCTCTCTCTCTCTCTCTCTCTCTCTCTCTCTCTCTCTCTCTCTCTCTCTCTCTCTCTCTCTCTCTCTCTCTCTCTCTCTCTCTCTCTCTCTCTCTCTCTCTCTCTCTCTCTCTCTATATATATATATATATATATATATATATATATATATATATCTCCCTCCCTCCCTCCCTCCCTCTCTTCCCCTGCCCCTCTCTTACTCACCTGTTGTAGCTGTCAACGAGACGAACCAATAAGTTGCCACACTTGCTCAGATGGACGCTATGCACCAATGACAGATCTTTCACACATGCCTAAAAAAAATAATAACAAGCAGTGAGGACACACGTTTAGCGAAGCATATCTACAACGACCTTTCATATGAACTAAAGTTTTCATTTTTTAAAATATACTTTCTGAGTCTTTTTGACATAGTAAGAAGACCTACGTTCCGACCAATATAAGCCTAAGTTAAAGCGAAATTGGAAAATGGGTGTTTTAAGAGGGAGTCTTCTCTTCGTTTGTAGAGATTCATAACTCCCTAAATGAAGAATTCTTTCAACACTTTTACGCCTTAAGGCTCTTGAGGCTCTTTCAAACCAAGGTTATGACTGTTCAGATTGCATTCTACCGCGCCAGCAGATAGGTCATTCAAGGATCAAACTTGAGACCTTCATATTGTCGGTTATAAGGTGCTCTGCCTGACGAACTGTATGCTATTTTGATTAAACGACTTGATAACCTACCTGCAAGAGGCCTTCAAATTCTTCTGTATTCTGTAAAAAAAAAAATAGTAAGTAATGAATGGTCAAAGAGAAGATTTCTTTTGAAAAAAAAACAAAAATTAAAGTTATATTGATTTAATGACTAGGTCGTGAACCTGCATGAGGTTGGGTAGGATTTCATTTCAATCGTAAAAAACTTTAATACAATTATCCTAGTATCTGTGCTAATCATCATGGGGGCACAAAGTAGGCGCTTAAGCGATTATTTTCCACCACTCTTTCTTCTTTGTTGGTCTTATCTATACAAAAAATGCATTAAATTATATAATGCCGGACACAACTTTGTTTAGTTACCAATCACCATACATCATGTAACTGTCACCTGGAATCAAAGATAATACTGGTGAAGTATCATTTTGTGTCCAAGATATTTTCGAGCAAAAATGTTTCTTGTTTTCTTTTTTAACCTTTGATGACTTGCATCCTATTTTTAACCAAATATTATGGCTTTGGTAATAAGTAGAAAAAACGAAGGATATTTTAAAGCCATACTTGTGGTTTACATGTGTTGTTAAGATAGAGGTATATATCATTATGTGTGTAAATATATATACATATATAAATATATATATATATATATATATATAAACCTGCAACTATATATATATATACATACACACACACACATATATATATATATATATATATATATATATATATATATAGAGAGAGAGAGAGAGAGAGAGAGAGAGAGAGAGAGATAAATAAAGTAAGAAATAAATTCAGTCAGAGCTTTAATACTGGCCAAGGAATTTTGTCATCTTCCTTAAAACCACGAAGTTATTTGTAAATAACAAATGTATCCACTAAATGATTAAATAATTGAAAAATCAACAGATCTTTGTAAAGCTTAGAAATAAGACAGAATGGTTTGCTTTTCTTTGAGATCTATATGAGAAGCCCTCAGTGTTTTAGAAGTTACAGTTTGTCGTTGTTGTTGTTATTGTTGTTGTTTGTTTGGTTTTTTTTTCAGAAAGAATGGTTCTCGGTGAGTTTATTTGCGCATACTTATATTTATTTCTCACCCTCTTCACCGGTGGGTCGGCAGGAAAGTCGAGAAAAATTTTGTCATCCTCGTTTCGTTGCACTATCAGTTTTCCGCTGCGCGAATGGAAGGTAATCGCGTCATTGCCATTTCCTTCATGGTCTCAGGAGGAGGACAAATTGTTCGATTTCATAATTGAAAAGCATTACACAATGACGGACAATAAATCATGCAGAGCGTATCATTATTGGTGTTTAGTGTGCATCAGAGAATAAGTAAAGGTCATTTTGAAACCTGATAGGATCAAAGGAGCAACTTAAGCCTCTAGAAAATCAATTAATTTTTTTTTTTAAAACAACATGGTGAGAATGGAGAGGCTGGGTTGAAAGAAAGAGAAAAGAAAGAGAGGAAATAGTGTGAGATAAAGAGATAAAAATAGGGAGAAAGCGGGAAAACCGAGAAATAACAAGAAATAGGAATCAAACAAAGCATAGTTCTTTTTGCCCCTGTGCTTTATTCCTATACTTTCTACAATTATCAAATATTGGATGATTCTGCAATTACGGAGGATGTGAACCAGAATAACGAGATTATATCAAGGACATGGCGCTGCTCTTACGTTGATTATGAATGCCTTTAACTCTGATAATCTCTCCTGCAAGACAGCGACATTATGAAGGAAACACGACAGAGAAAGTAGTGTAGAAGTATACGGGGGATAAAGAGACGGGGATGGTTTTAAAAAAATGAGGGAAGAAAAAGGAAAATGTTATGAAAAAGCAATATGGTCATAGATAAAATAAATCGAAATTGTTTCGTTTTGGGCCAGTTAAATTTCATATTTTACCAGAGATTTTTAGAAAAGGTTTTGGTATTAACTTTTTATATATTATTTCTCAATGTCATAGATTAGCTGAAAAAATAAAGAGGATCTAAGAACAGGATAGGAACTATTTTCATTCATTTTTCTCATCAACGCTTCGAGCTTCCAACCCTCATTCCCTCTTATAGCCTACGCTGATGATTCCATCTCTATCCTTCACAAATGACAGATGAATGTATCTCTCAACGAATCTTCTTTTTTTTTTACCTCAAACACCAAATGGGGACATGCATTATAATTATAGCAAAGCAGAAAAGGTGAAAGTGATGAATTATTTGGAATCTAAAATATTGAACAAAATAAGGCTCCGCAATGTTCTCGTAACCGACCTTTTTTGAAGAAAAGCACTGCTGCAGAGGCCAGTGTGGCGTGTCCACACAGGTCAACCTCGGTGGTCGGGGTGAACCAGCGAATCCCAAACGACGAGGCTAAAGAGAATAAATAGACGCGATAAGGCGTGGTAGAAAAACAAATTTGAAGACTTGAGTGATTCGGTTGTTGTTTTCTTTTTTTATTTCACAATTTTTTATAAGCATTTAATAGTAAAAGAATCTTCACAATTTGTTGTGTTTTTCTCTTTCATTTTATATATTTTCATGGGAAAATATCCGTTTCATTTTTAACAATGTGCCACGATACAGATCATGAGTCTTTTTATGCAATATCAAAGAGTAAATCTAAAAATGGTGGTGGTGGTAATGGTGGGGGTGATTGCCACGATCATGGTTTAAAATGCTCCTAACTTTTCTGTGTAATCTCATATAGAGTAATGTTCACGTGTAAATATGATCACCATCTCTAAAAGATCCTTTCTGGAGAGTCACAAACACAGTTTCTGAAAAATTCATCTCAGCAGCGATGTTTTGCATTGTCTCATCGGTCATGACCTGAAGATAAGAATAAACTGTCATTCTAGCATTGCATTGCTTTTACTTACTTTTAATAAGATTGTATACTGAGCATGGCACATGTTGAAAGAAGTTGCATATTTTGAATAAATATTAAAAACAATATTTTTTCATGGGTTCCCTATCGCCGTACAACTACACAATCTATACAAGTCAATGGGTTTAGATTTATTGATGGTTATCTTTGTAAGGTGTGCGTGTTTTGTTTTGTTTTGTTTTGTTTATGGTGGGTTTTTTTTTGTTTTTTCTTAGTTTTTTTTTTCCTTTGAAGGTAGAAGCATATGCAAATAAAACTTAAATGTAAGAGAATAAAGTTTATGTCAGTTCCGATGCTTTTTATGAATAATTAAGTTCTTTAGCATTAGAAATTAATCAATAGAAAAATGGTCTCTAAACTAAAGCGGTTTTTGGGTTTGTTTGTCTTTTTGTTTTTTTTTTAGTTGTTGTTTTTTTTTTTCTATCTGAAACGCTTGCAATGCATCTCCCGCGCCCTTACATGGATTAATTGAAATTTTCACAAATAAAGGTATTAAGAGATTTTCTGAAATTGCAATGATTGGTCTATTTGTCGCATTTTATTTTTTGTTGATGATGTCAATTTTTTTTTGTAAGCTTCGAAGAGTCTAAGTGCATTCAGAAATGATTTGCATCTCATTGCAAATAGTGCTTTGAAGAAAAAACATTTCGAATCTTCCAAGGATAGAACTAATCTTTTTTCATACCAAGTTTCCCATTGATTTTTTTTTTTTGACACATGTTAAACGTTCAAAACATATAAGAGCATTTTTAAATATTTCCACCTCACAAAATGTCTAAATCACCTTGTTTTAAAAGATTGCTAGGTATGTATACAAAAAAAAAAAAAAAAACAATGCATTCTTCTTAATGTTTGATGATTCAATTTTTGGAATGTGGTATGACACATGCAATTACTTTGTGGTTTCTAGTAGTTTAGGGCTTAAACAAATTTTTAAACTATAAATGAAAAAAATCTTTTGCATTTAAAAA
This sequence comes from Elysia crispata, assembly GCA_033675545.1. NCBI lineage: Eukaryota > Metazoa > Mollusca > Gastropoda > Plakobranchidae > Elysia > Elysia crispata. The sequence goes on along the minus strand of JAWDGP010002623.1, from coordinate 266,910 downwards.
TGTTCAAGCATTTTTACATCCTCCGAATATTCTAAACTTGAAGTTAAATCCTATGTTTTACCGCTCTAAAAATTATGATTTAAGTCTCGTCCTATTTTTTTAATAAAGCGGTAGCAATCCTTGGGCCTGATTCCGACAGTTTTGTGTCTTCTTATAGTGGTAATTATTATTACCCCTCCTTGACGAATGAAACTATTGCTCTAGACTGTCAGTAAGAAGAGATGCGCTGGGGTTGATAACAGTGTTTCTGAACCGAATGCCCCCAACGTTCATTGAATATAAGTTATCATCTCACCTGGTTGGGACCGAGGAGGCAAACTGCTGCCTGATTCCCAGAGAAGGGTTTGTCAGTAAAGGCATCCACGATATACAGAGGAATAGCCATAGTAACTTCAGCTAAATTTGCCTGTTGAGAGAATCAACATGTTCATAAAAAGTCGAGTTAATGTCTCAACTTCCTCAAATATTATTTAAATCTAGTATCTCTGTTTATAACTTATACCAACATATTCAGCAACATCAAATATTGTGTTTCCAAGAATTGCCAGCATTCAATCAATATGACAAAGTGGTTTCTGCTTTTTTTTTTTAGATTTAAGAGTTTCACGTCAAAATAAACCAGAATAATTAAGTTTAACCAAAATACTGGATTCCCTTTCAGGATTATCAAATACCACTATTTCTAAAACTTTAACCTTTCAATTAATTATATAATTGTAAATATTAGAATTGCTTCTATTCCTGCTCCTTCTACTATTACCCCAACTAGTGTTACTACTCGTGTTACTACTACTACTACTACTACTACTACTACTACTACTACTACTACTACTACTACTACTACTACTACTACTACTACTACTACTACTACTACTACTACTACTACTACTACTACTACTACTACTACTACTACTACTACTACTACTACTACTACTACTACCACCGACACCATCACCACCACTACTACTATTACTACTACTACTACTACTACTACTACTACTACTACTACTACTACTACTACTAGATCAGAAGAGGCACACCACTGGGTTGATTATAAGTAGGAATAGTTATTATAAGAGCTAGAAATTAGGTAGTGCTCAGCTGTGGTTGAGATAAGGCTTCGAGTGAAAATGGCCGAAAAACGCTTGGCTATGTGGGATTAGAATCATTGATTTATAGATGGTTCGGCACTCATCGCCATGTCTCTCAAAGAGAACATGAATCTACTCCGATGTTTCGCAGAGGAGTTACGTACCGTTGATCATGTATCATAACGTAACTAACAATCTGGTTTCTCCATTACCGTGTGCAAATGGCTTTCGGTGTTTACATCGAAGCGCGCAAGCGAGGGTTAGGCCTGGTCAGCAGTCACTGTGACCAAAATCAGTTGCTGCCCTAGATTTACATTCTCAATAGTGGCGAAAAATATCATCCATGTCTTCATCGTTTCAAGCGATTAACTTACTGTGATTTTTTTTTTTTTGTATAACAGTATTATAACCTGATTCCTAGCGCAGTTTATTCAAACAATCAACTACAGTAGGATGAATAACACTGCACTTTCCGAAAACTACACCAACCGTCAAAATCAGCGAAATCTGCTGCTGCTGGTAAAATTGTCTCGGATTATGTGATCCTAACTACATACACTCTCTAATGAAATGGAAGTGTGAGCATGAAGTTGATACATACTCTGCACAGCGCTCTGGCACCAGGCTAGTACTCAGTGGCATAAGAGCATCGCTAGCAGTCATCATGTAATCCTTGCTGTTATGTTGCGGGAGGGCTAGCATGTTTGCGAAAAGCGATTAATATGCTGCATACCGCTAGGTGGGAGGGGTTTATGCAAATGGCGTTGGTCAATCTAAAATTTTAACGTCGTAGTCTAGCTAAATACCCATTATCTTCGTCTCCGAAACCTCAGGAATATCCTCGCCATGAACCTGTCTAGGCCTACTTACGGAACGTAATGGTGTATTGGTATAAGCTATGTTCTTTCTTGATTGGCAAGGCGATGGGTGACGAAGTACTTATAAATCGATGGTTCTAATCCAATATTGGCAAACATTTTTCGGTCACTGTAACATAAAGCTTTATCCTAAACACTTCTGAGCACTTTCTAAAACTCTAGCTTTTATAATTCTTACTACAAGAAGTGATTAATCTGCTGTTTAATTACTACTACTACTACTACTACTACTACTACTACTACTACTACTACTACTACTACTACTGCTACTACTACTACTACTACTACTACTACTACTACTACTACTACTACTACTACTACTACTACTACTACTACTACTACTACTACTACTACTACTACTACTACTACTACTACTACTACTACTACTACTACTACTACTACTACTACTACTACTACTACTACTACTACTACTACTACTACTACTACTATACTACTACTACTACTACTACTACTACTACTACTACTACTACTACTACTACTACTACTACTACTACTACTACTACTACTACTTCTACTACTACTACTACTACTACTACTACTACTACTACTACTACTACTACTACTACTACTACTACTACTACTACTACTACTACTACTACTACTACTACTACTTGCGAAGACATTCTTTTTGTGTAATTTAAGATTGCAAGTAGAAAGATATGCTGATGGCTGAAGAAGACATCACAATTCTGTGCGTCTTTTTTGCGTATTAGCATTTTAGGGCCAAATTAATTTTCGATGTAATCTACATAAGAAATATTTTATTGCGATAAAAATTAAAGAGTAAATCATAACCATAACTACAGCAAACAAACAAAAAATGACTACAAAAACAACATAACGACGAAACAACACCAAAAACCAACATAAATTACAAGAACGACAACAAAAATAAGTATTCCTTGTCCTCATGTTTAAAGCCCTACGGTAGATAAACACGAATTGTATTTAGAGTGTCACGTGAAATAACTTTACAAAAGTAAACAATTGGACCTACTGTTTTTAAGGGAAATGGTAGATGTAGAATAAAAGATTCGAAAATTTTTCCTAGATCTTCTTCCATATTTTTCGTTTTATAGCTTCCCTGATCAATATACACCACTCTAAGCTACTTTCGTTTTTCTTTTTTTTTAAGATTAATAGGTATAAACTGCTTTGTAATTAAAGTGAAAACAGCGAAAAAATATGAAAAGTATACAAAGAGTATTTTTGTCTCAACTTACCTTGAGTTTTAAAATACCAAGTAATTTACTAATCCTTGCGCAAGTTGCAGTTTATATTGGTCAAAATGTACAAAACTAAGACTACCTACTCAGCACTAGTTTTTTGCCACAGATTCCTACTTGCAATATCGTATTAGCCTCATTAAATTTGAAAAGGACAGTGAAACTCAATCCTCGCCTGTTTGAGTTTTTTATTTCTGCGTAAAGATATAAATAATTCAATAGTAAAATAAGCTGAGAGCGTGCAAGTTTAACAAAGACGCGTTTCTCTCTCAAATGAAATGAACAAAATAAATAATTGAATCCATATGTGTTATTTTTATATTTCTAAAACGGCTAAATGAAAGAAGACTTAAAGTATTATTTTTTTACAACTTCAAAAAACAAATTCAATTTCAATTAAATGTTCTCCCTCTTTCTTTCACTTTCTCCTAATTTTCTCTTTTTTCCTCTGTTTTTCTCTGTTTAAGTTTCTCTGCCTGCTATCCTATTTCTCTCTCTCTCTCTCTCTCTCTCTCTCTCTCTCTCTCTCTCTCTCTCTCTCTCTCTCTCTCTCTCTCTCTCTCTCTCTCTCTCTCTCTCTCTTTCTCTCTCTGCCCTAATGGCTTTGTCCTAGCCAGGTATAAGGAGAACAACTTTTTTATATTCCTTGTCTATGTGTATAAGTAATCGTGTTTAAAGAAGATAAACTGTAAAAGTAAGTTCTTTAAATTTAGTTAAAGCAACATGTTTTACTGATACTTTACTTTACTCACAGTGGATTTAAATTGTTGTCACTGGACACGATAACATCAATTTTCGAAAACGTGACTTTATATTGCACCAGTAGGTAAGGCACAAAAATGTATCGCGAGGATGTTATGATTTCTAAAAAACAGTACTGTCACAGCCTGCATAGCTCATGGCAAGAAGTTTGTTTATCATGAAAGTGAACAGAACCAATGGCGTTTTATGAAATTTTATATTGCCAATTTTATATTTTTGTGAAAAACGAAATACCGGTACCGAAAGTTATTAACAAACAATGTCATAATGCTGGTTTCATTTTTCTTTCTTTTGTTAACAATGTAGCGCTTTTTTCTGCTGTAATTAATTCCTTTTGACGTGCCAAAGTGTCAAAAAATCGGCGACATAATCACCATAGGGGTGTATTATGCGCAATACCATAAAAACGCTGTGCTAGTATAGTGTATGCGTAAAAATCGTCAATTTTTAACAAAAAAAAATAATAAATAAATAAATAAAAACGTACTCAGTAGCATTAAAAACAAGATTAAATGTTGAAATATAAATTAAAACAAAAGTTTTGAATAAATGAAATAAGTCATTGATTTCGAACAGCTTTCTTCCATTGCTCTTCATGAAAATATTCAAAGCTATAGACTTACTCTTAAAATCAAATTTGAAAAAGACTTAAATGACTGTTTTAATATAGCGTTCTTTACAAGTATATACTCCAAGCGCTGTGCTAAGGATCATCAACAGACTATTAGCAAGTAAGATAACTCTCTTTTAAGCCTAGCACACAGAGGATGTAACAGCGCTTGTTTCTTTTGTGCTGCTGACATGACCTTTCGCTGCATAGTTCTAGAATTAATTTGATTGGCTGGTGCATCATTCAAGGCCAAATTGTGGTCTCATTTCCTCAATGCAATCCCTTACATAAACGCACTTTAGAGAGCTGCATGTAATTGAGGTAAGTGGATACTTCAGATTTTTTTTTCTCGCATTAAAAACTTAAAGGATGGCAAGCACGGTCTTGAATGACAATGGTCTTGATATTCATGGAAGGGAGTCGATTAAAGAAAAAACAAAATGAGAGAAATAACTCGAGATAACGTCGTGGCGATTAGGGAATTCCAGCACTATCAAGTCAGAAACCAAACTTCAGCCACTTAGAGACAACTTTTCAGTTTGCACAAAACAAGGGGTTAAGATAAAGTAGACATTGCATATGTATTGAACAAAAAAATTTTAATAGGTTTGCCGCAAAAGAGAAAATCTTGGTTTTAATCTAAAATCAAGCGATATTTTTTTAATATTTTTTTTTTTGGGGTCGAAGCCTTCAGCTAACAATAACTGTAAGCAAACTTATGCAACATCATTAGGCAGCATGAATTTTTTTTTTTTTTTTTTTTTTTTACATCACGAGCTGAATCACTCTCGAAACGCTCATGAGCTTAGAGTGAATGAACTTTTAACCGTAACGAAATTCAATCAACTTAGAACACTTTTTTTTAAGCTCGTGACCACGCGTTTTAATCTCCGAGAGATGTCTTGACACTAGTGAATCATGGTTATTATATTTTTAAATCTTATTCGAGAAGATAACTGGGGTAAAAAATTACTACGCCATACGAGAGTTGTGGCATAAATTAAATGATCAAAATGTATCTTCACAGAGTTTCATCCTCTGGGGTCTAAGTGGTATTTTACTAACGACGATGCTCTTGTCAAAAACATTTGGAGTTTAACAAAGTTTACTATAGATCATATGAAAGTAGTCTAAATAAAAGAAAATAATTATGTGGGTTTTTAAATGATATTTTACAAACATTGTTCACGTAAAATCATTCTCGCGCATATCAAAAGCGCTTTCAAATCTTTCTTTTTCCCTCAAGATAATTATCGTATTTGATCACTGTGTTGAATTTTACAATGAAACATGAAAATAGGAATAAATATTTAAGAGATAGAAAACCGCGAAAACTATTAGCTGAATCAAAATAACCAATTAGACTTCTTTCAAAACTTAACATGTTCATTTTTTCCCATTTCAAAAGTTATTGTGATTGGTAGACAGTAAATGAAAATTGTATGATGACGATGTCTGTGATCTGTGGTGCTAAAACCCCCGACCTTCTTTGCGGACTTGAACCATTAACCATTGGTAGATTACCGACTTATTTTTTTAGTTCCACCCTGCCCTGCGGGAGCATAAGTTTGATATTCCTTAGAACATCGTCTTTTAAAGTGACTACATCAAACAACAAAGAAACAAATTGCTTTAATATTTTGCTTCATTATTCATATATATATATATATATATATATATGTATGTGTCTGTGTATATATATATATATATACACACACACATAGACACACATAATATATATATATATATATATGTATATATATATATATGTTATGATTATCATTTTACTATCATCCATTCAAATTTGAAGGGTGAAACGGTAATTAGCTTATAATTTTAAACTGTCAAGAAATACCTGAGGCATGACTATGTTATTATAATCAAATCTTAAAGATTTTGATTTTACTTACAATACTTTTTTGTGCACAGCTTGTAAAATTAACGTACAATGATCTACCCCATACGAAAGCAATAGCTAATATGCTTCTGTGGAGAACCCGTTCAAAGTCAAGCGGCAGGTAACGCATGATTGTATGCCGGACAAAACCGAAAGTGGAGGTGCACACTGCCCAATCTGCGGATTACACTAGTCTTATTACTGAGGTTTCGCAGATGAGACTAACTGGCCCTTATCTAGTCGATATTTATAGAGTGACCGACAACAAATTCCTCCTACCTAGCGGTAAATAGACCTTACTTTTTGTAAACATACTACCTCTCCCACCGGAACGTAACCGTTATGCATGGGTTACATGGTGACTGCTTGCGATGCCCTAATGCTATTGAGTATTAATCCAGCCCGCTGTAGTGTGTGTATCAACT